>NJCR01001913.1:0-73659 GCA_002234235.1 Fusarium hostae | reverse complement strand
TACCTTCCTTATTTTAGAATTGCATTATAGTAATAATATCTAATATAATAATAATCTTTTGCTTAGAAGCTTAATGGGGCCTCTAGTGCTACATTGGGGTAGATGTAATGAAAAAAAATCCCTTAAGTTGAATTTTGGCACAGATGTCGATTTGGCCTTCCGTAGTTGCAGGCAAAATGCAGGTGCAACATCCTGGTCTAGCGACATTCACGATTCTTATTTGACCGTCTTGATGCAACATGCTGTTGGTTGTTGGTTGCAAAAACCACATGAGTTTTAATTGCAGTCTACGGATAAATTATGGTTAGATGCAGTGTGGATGAACTCATCACCTTATAACAAGACAAAAACAGTGCCACAGCAATGTCTTCATCCGAGAACTTGTCTGTTCCCACTTCACTTTCACTACCAAAGGCTTGCAAAGATCCCTAAAACATTACTATCACCACTAACCGCAGAATGGCCACCATCTACGACATGGTTCAAATGCTATAGCAACAAACGACGCGTGATCTGCCAGTCCATCTTCACAACATCGCATTTCTATCTCTTCGCTGCGTTCATACTTCTGTATCTTTATATAAAACCTCGTGCAGTTCAACATGCCATCATTTCGATATGCCAAATCTCATAAGTGCATTCGTGACGACGAAGCCTCAGGCGCGTTTAAGGCTTCTTGCAAGTTAGGGTGTCAGGTGACCTGTACGTAAAGCATCTCCCAGTCAATCAGTCTCCAATACGATTAGAACATGGATAGAACTGAGTCAACTGGCCAAGCTTAAGCCATGAATTATTTGTTGTTATGAAGATGCAAAGGCAAAATGCTCTTATCATCGCATGATGACCCAATCTCCCGTACTAGGGTCATATGAAAGATCATACACCGTCTCTGCGCCATCTTCCTCAGGAACACTGTAGTCAATAACGAGATTGGGTTCGCTGTAATGTCCCATGAACTCAAGTGCGAACTTGACATCAGCTCCAGTACTGAGACCTTCTCGGAAGACGAATGAGAAGGGCTCAGACCTTACTACTCGTCTGCTATCCTCAAGCTTGACAGATTGGAGGTACGTAACTGGCGTGCCGTCATTATCGACGCCTGTCAGTACAATAACTTCACGATCATGTGCATCTCGCTCCATCTTGATCACAAGTCTGCGCCTCAAGATGAAACTCGGAATGCTGTATCCAAGCCTATCCATCACTCTCGTCATCAAAACATCAGACTCGGCCCAAACATGCATATCTGCTAGACCTTCCATGAAAGTCTCTTGCAGATTACAAATGATGAGCTTGCTCTTACGGCTTTTCCCGCAAGTTTCGGGGATTCCACTCGCGGGCGGTACGCTGAGAGATGATCCAAGCACGAGGCAGAGATCAGCCTTCTTAGCATGGCTCCGAGCTAGCTTGAGTGGTTCTTCTGGCAAGTATTCCCTAAAGTTGATGATGGTATCAAGAAGATTTCCTCCGCATGCAGTGCACTTGCGGCCTGTTCGATGATCATGGACTGACTTTTCGTAGCTCGCGACAGCACGGAAGTCTTCGGCGTTTTAGCAGAAGAAGTATCCTTTCCAAATATTGTTCTCACCTCTTATGTACTCTTTGCCACAGTCTTTGCAGCATTCCCGGTTGCTGTTACCGTGAAGTTCCGAAATGCGATCCTGCGGTGGTCAGCCAGATCGACCAAGAGTGTATAGGCAAACTCTTACTCGTAAAATGCCACTCCTTCGATGCAATCCGTCGCAATTCTGACTGACGAGATACTCCAAAACCCCTTGGTTCTGGAGTTCCACGAGGGCCATATGCGTCGGTGTTGGGATGGCTTGAAGCGTACTGGTGGCCTTTCCAGTGCGAGCTCTCCCTTGGGCCCTCAGTGTCCAAGCACCCTCTGGTCCACGAAAGTCGGGAATGCCTATATCAATCAGCAGCTGAACTACACAGAAAAGTCTTATTGGTCGACTTGCCGGCTGAAGTCGAAACACCTGCACCCGTGAAAATAATGAAGTGCTTGCTGCCTTTGATAAGTGCCACGATCTCATCCGCCTGGTTTTCAATAACGTCGAGAGGATCCCGACGCTCAGGCGGCGCGACTTTCGGTGCAGATGAAGCCATTTTCGCAAACTTGAATCAATCTTGACGATGGGAATCAACTATCGGTGAGTGATCATGAGTGCTTATTACTATATATCTGTTTAGTCTGACACGCCCCCCATATAGGCTGACATTTACGGTGTTCACGTTAGGCAACAGCCCCGCTATAATGATGACTAGTCCCTTAATGTTTCATTAAGCTATCTCTATTAGAATCAAGAATTACGAACCCAATTGCATGGTAACCCTCTCGCTCCCCAATGGAGAGTCAACCCCAAATTCCCAAGTTTATGCGGTCCTCTCCATCTTGGCGTGAAACTGGGGAATCTCAACTCCAACAACCTCGCCAGCTTGACCCAGCGTGAAAACAAAGCTGATCTCTGCGCCAGCACCAATTTCCTGCCAAGTAATACATGTCGGGGTGCCCATGTCAATAGGAGCACTCTTATCCTGGAAAACGGCAATGAACTGGTGTCGACTTCCATCTTGAACATTGGTTGGGTAGATCCTGAAGTCCAGGTCATCGGCCTGAATGCCAAGCTTCTGGGCTGTCTGTTTCTTGATGTTCACTCCGCCAATCACGAGCTTCTGGACCTCAAGACCCCGGCCGTTGTCAGTAGTGTTGAACGCCGCTTCAGAGACCCTGCCCTTGTATACACCAGCGTAGCGAGCCTCTACTTCATTGGCAGCAATAACCTGTTGGTAACCGAGAACTTCACTAACGATATCGGCGTGCACATTCAGGTCAAGGCTTCGGTCCTCGACACTGTTGTCATGAGCCAGAATAGCGAAGCCAGCGTTGAAGTCAGTAGTGAGTCCAAAGTAGCTCGCATACTTGCCGATGGTGCCGCTCTTCGTCAAAACATCGATGATAGGTGAGATTGCGTTGCCGGCACGATAAACTTCCCAAGGTCGACCTACTCCGTTGCGAAGATTGGAAGTATCGACGTTGGGGTGAAGCCAGCGACGGGTAATAGCAGGTGAGAGGAGGTCTGAGGCAAGAATGGAGTGGCCGACTCGTGCAAGATCTTTCGCGGATGTGACGAACGATAAAGCACTATAATGGTTAGCCATGAACTTGTATCTCTTAGTGATCAACATACCCTGGTTCCCCAATCGATGAAGTGTTGAGACTCTTCATGGCAAATATATCTTTCACACCATGGCTCAGAACTCCACTAGTGCTCATGTTAAGAGGCTGCAAAAGGGTCTTGTTGAGAATTGAAGACCAATCACCGCCATCACTTCGTTGCATAGCAAAGACCAAGAGCTGAAAAGCAGCGTAAGAGACAACTGGAGTTGTGTCTGCGAGGAAATATGGTGCCTTCTTTGCAAAGGTTTTTTGGAAAGCTGTAATTCAAGTCAGTATTATAGGCTTGAAGTGTCGTACCGCAGGATGCTGCTTACCTTTCCAGTCACAAGCCTCGCTAACAACACATGCTCCAGCTATATCACTTGTCAGTGCAAATTCAGCAAGACCTGTAATAATAACGCACACTCTCGACTGAGGCCTGACATTTGGCCTGCCAAAGCACCAATATTAATATCTTCCCAGTTCACTGTAAGAGGACCTTTGACTTCAGCCAGTTCAGGCAGATATTTAGTGATAGGCGTCTCCCACTGTTCGCCCATCTTGACAAGCCAAGCATAGACAGTGAACACCATGCTCACATCACCAACGGGAAACTTGGTGTCCGAAGTGAGATTTGCGTTGGATGTTTGATCTTCGGGAGACGTATAGTGATATTCAAAGAAGACTGGATCATCTCGAAGGGACTCAGCACCGCCGAAGATGACCACGGAGAACGACGTAGTGTTGGGTGTGATTGGACCATATTTATCACTACCGCCGTTCTTGATGAGGTCGTCAAAAGAGTTGGTAAACTGGGAGATGAGTTTCTTGAAAGGGCCTGTGGATACATCGATGGTGGGCGGAGGGTAGTATGCACCGATAGGAGCGCATGCTTGAAAGGGAATGTCGTTGTTGATACAGTCATCTTTGGCGAAAGTCCCGCTGATAAGGGCGCTGAAGAGAAAGGTAAAGGGAAACACGCGCATTGTTGATTGTAAGAGTGTTCGGTGAGATGTTATGGTAGGTGATGAACCAGGAAAGCGCTGATGATTGTGAAGGATAAAGAACGCGCCGAGAGACCCTTCTTATACCTGACCCTTGGAGCATCCTGTATCAAACTAAAAACTACATTACGACGTACTCGACGAGGCTTAGATGAGATACTACATGGAGATCAGTCCTTTGACTGAATGTTCTGTCTCGATTCCCTTGTCTTGTGATGTTTAGCAGAGGCTTTTCGCCTATGTAGATTCCACTCAATCCTTTAGTCCGACTTACTCCGTACGTCGGTAGCGTACCACAACCGTTAGTCCATATCTTACTCCGTACGGAATATCAATCAACAGAACCCAGGACCGGAAACCGCGTAATCAAAAGATGTCTATTGGAAAGGAAAGATTTAAGTTCCATAGCTCAAGTTGATAGGGAACTCAACAGGATCTGCAAAGAGAAAAGTGCCGATATCGAGGTCGGGATTCTGATACCAATCCGAGCTCGTTGGCCAAGGCCCCGCTATGAATGGCATTGAAGCCCCGACTGGCATACCGCTAGCGTCAGTACCAACTGTAATTAGCGACTGGTCGTTGACAGATGGGCTTATAGATACTGATGAGTCTGGTGTCTGATGCTCAGCCTGCGAGAGGTACCAATTCTCAAGCCGACGTATTCGCTTCGCAAGAGTATAGAACGGATGATCTACCGGTGCATCCTGACCTGGCGTCGCTTCGAACCGTAAGACCAGCTGGCGGAGTGTATGTCGCATATCCAAGAACCGACGAAGATGTTGCATAGATCCAGATATGCTTCCTCTAGCAGCAACGAGGTCAAGGCGAACAGCAAGGTTTAGACCGCAGTTCACCATGATCCAGCCCATATTTGACATATACATCTCTTCACCCTGTGGCATGACTAATATTACGCTAATGAGAGAGCGAGCTGCCGACATGCTTGCTGATAGCCAGTCTATCAGTGAACTTTCGTGTTCAAATTGATTGTTGAAGTTGTCGAGGCCAAATGATGTACCTCTCGGTGATGATTGGCTTAGAAGAAGCTCCAGGATGTGAATTTGAAGAAGCAATGGCGCTATAATTATGCTATTAGAAATATACCTGGTAATGTGTCAGAAATGACTTACGACTCTCGCTCAACGGGAAAGGTAGCGTTTCCTTGATCTCAGTGCACTTTTGTGAAATTTCCTGGTACCCCGAAAAGAATTGCAGACCATTGTTAGCAGACACAGTGTTATTGACTAGATCTTCAACTCCTTCGATAAGTGTTTGCACTGTAACCATGTATGGGAGATATTTATCTGTTGGGTTCTCGTTCCAGGATGCAAGGTGCTCGCAGCAAGCAGTGATATATGGCGTATAGAAGAATTGGCGTGTTTTCTGAAGAATGATAGACGAACTTGACTCCATCAGTAGTTTTCTCCAAGGCGATCGAGATTACTTACCTTGAGGATAGATAATATGCACCTGCAAGAGCTCGCATCTCATCAGGGCCCCAGTCTGGCTTGTTCTTATCTTTCCCGCCCTCGGCGCTCCATAGCTTCGGCCTTCGAGGTTTGTCAAGTCGCAAATCACTTATTATACTGGTAGCAAGATGTAAATGTTGGATATATCTTTTTGGTTTGGCTTGATAGTGCGCCCTAAAATATTTAGCGGATGAACATGAATCTTTGAGAAAGGACGAACCATGCAAGGTTTATAAGGAGACCTTGTAGCAGATCAAGTTGACAGAAATCGCCTTCCACCATTTTCGCCGCCACTATTTGCTTGAAAAGGTATCCAAGTGATTTTTGTGTGGCGGCATCCGCATGTGAAGCTGCGGCGAGTGCAGCCAGACAAGCATAAGGGCGCTCTGCGTTCAACTGCTCAACCGATATATCATTTCGAAATAGCACAAACGGAAAGTACGGAATCATCCGGGTCCTGTAACAGTCAAGCAAGTCTCTAGCAGCTTCTAAGGTTACGATTCCACGTTCAAATGGATCGAATGAAGCATTTTGGTTGAAGATGACCTGCGCTTTGCTGCTCGGAGATCCTTTATCATATGGACTGGTAGGTGACTTGGACGATTGCTCAGATTTCGATCTGACATCTAACCTCTCCCTATAGATACCAGTTAAAGTCCTTCCTTTCTCAGTAAGAAGTTACAGCTCTTACCTTTGACGATTCACATTCTGACGACGTCTGGCTTGATTAAAGATACACATCTTGCCAAGCCTCAAGCATCGATCGCAGGAATCAGAATCTTGAGTTTTCGAACATCGAATCTTCAAAGAAAAACATGTTTGACATGTCTTTAATAGCGGCAGCGGTGAGTCTCGGTTGTTTGAGGAAGTCATAATGAATTCACGTTGCTTTTGCGAACATGATGATGGCATTCTCCATCAAAGAATTCAAGGTGAAGAATGCGAGATCACGTGAGACACGGAACTCCGTACGTGCAGGATGAGGCTGTGTCTAGCCGCGTAATCTGCGCAGCGACACATCGTCATGGAGGATGATAACGGCATGTTTATACTGATAGGCTATGCTATACTACTGTCTGTTTATGACGTTAATAGGAAACTTGTGTCTTAGCGATCAATGCATTGGGAAGCTGCGAAACTTTTGGTAGCAAGGTGCAGGGTAGGCCCTTGCCGCGCCTCACAATGACAACGCGTCAATTGAACTATCCTCGGATAGATCCGGTTTCGTGGGTCAGATCATCCAAGGTTTTATGTAATAATAGTCCAGTTATTTGACGCTTTTCGATGTTTGATGCCAACAGAATGGATGGAGTAAAAGCTGTTGGGGCTGTCGACTGTAGGATAGTGATCATTTCGCTCAATCTTCGGCATAAATTAGCGACGAGATTTTGGAAATGCGACTTGGAGCCCTCACGCTTATCGATAATCGAGTTCATCTGGGAATGGCATAATATTCTTTATCTCTGAAATTCGACAGTAAGATGGCATTCTCACGTGCTGCCGCGTTGAATGTGATCGCGGGCTGACGCCAAACTCCGGTTCCGCGTTGGACGCTCCGTGTTTAATGCTGATCCCCCAATTCGCGACCCCCAACACCGCGAAGAACCTTTAGCAACAACCCCCTCTAGCCCCTCAGAGGGATGGCAGGAAAGCCACACTTGAGACCTGATTGACAGAAATATATATGTATATCTAGGATTAGCTTACTAGATTCTGTGAATTGTTTATTTACGCCACCTGATGTAAGCGAAAGTCTCTGACACTCCAAGACCCATCTAACGGTATTCTCATTATAGGTTGCATCACGCAAGGGACGAACGTGCTTGTCAATTTGGTATTATTCCGTCCGTTCAACGGCGAATGTCAAGCCCTTCGACGCGGGGAACCTTGTCTCGCAGCCTGTCAGGAAATTGCAGGACTCGCTAAACCTCATTTCGGCTGCGATCTGCGACTCTACCCTATCGTTCGCGCCATGCCCAGCAATGCAGGTTATTCGTGCATTTTGCGATCGTCCGAAGTCATGAACCCTTTCGGAGGCATTTCCACCGAACGCCGAGGTGCAGCGGAGGAAAGCCGTGATATGGCTGCTGCTACTGCATTGGGCTGAACAGGGTATATCTCCCGAAATTACACGCATATTCTCATTGTGGTTCTCTATGGCGTCAAAACAGAGGGATATTGTACATAAGACAGAGTCAAGTTCTGTCTCAATCACGCAACTTTTTTAAAGTAACTACCTTTATTTTTTATAATTATCATTTGGTAGTCGTTGCATCATGCTGCGACAAGCCGTCCACTCCTTTTTACTCGCTGTCTTTGCAGGCCAAGCCATGGCTGCTCCTAGCAACTCTTCTTCATCCTCAGCCAAGGTCCACTGGTTAGGTGAAAAGCCAGGCTTTACATCAGGAACTACTTTTGGTCTTCCCTGGCCTCAATCGAAGTACTTTCCCAAGAACACTAAATTCACTGCTTCTGGCTCATCCGGTCAAGATGTCGATCTTCAATCGTGGGTCACTGGATACTGGGCTGATGGCTCAGTGAAGTGGACCGGCCACGCAATTGGAGCTTCGGAACAAGTTCTCGATGAATATGTTGTCAAGGCTGTTCCTTCTGATGGCGGTATCAACGCAACTGCATCTGCTGGCATTACTGTTACCAAGAGTTCTAGCAAGATCAAGGTTGATACTGGCAAAGTCACTGCTGTCTTTCCCAAGAAGGGCTCTGTGATTGTCAAGGACATTGAGACCAACGGAAAGCGCATCGCTCAGAACGGGAGACTCGTGCTTCAGTCGCAGAATGGTGTTTCTCACCCCGCTGATGACAACGCCAAGGCATTTAAGACGCTGCGCTTCCAGAGCAGCATTGACAACGTCACTGTCAGTGACCAGAACTCCGCACGAACTCTGGTGACTGTCCGAGGAAAGCATTCGGCGAGTGACAAATCCGGCCACAAATCTTGGCTGCCCTTTGTAGTTCGCTTTTATTTCTATTCCGGCTCCGAGTCGATCAAGATCATACATAGCTTGGTCTTCGATGGAGATGCCGAGAAAGACTTCATTTCAGCCGTTGGTATTCGTTTTGACGTCCCTCTTGAGGGCGAGGAGCCGTACAACCGTCATATCCGAATTGCTGGTGTTGATGGTGGTCTTCTCAGTGAAGCTGTTCAAGGCATCACTGGTCTTCGGAGAGATCCTGGTGCCAATGTTCGAGCTGATCAATTCGACGGCAAGGAGTTGCCCGACATTTCGACCTGGGATGTTCGCGTCTCCAGCCGTCTTCACTGGATTCCACCTTGGAATGACTACAGCTTGAGTCAGCTTTCTGCCGATGGTTTCACTCTCAAGAAGCGAACCAAGGCTGGCCAGAGCTGGGTCTCCATTCCTGGCGGTACTCGGGCTGAAGGTTTGGCATACCTTGGTGGTGCCACAGTTGGAGGTCTGGCCGTTGGTCTTCGCGACTTCTGGAAGCGATTCCCAACTGGCTTCGACATCTCTTCCGCTGCGTCCGACGTCGGAAGTATCACACTCTGGTTGTACAGTCCTTCTGCTGAGCCTCTTGACCTCCGGCCCTACCACGACGGTCTTGGTCAGAAGAACTACACCGATCAACTCGATGCTCTTGAGATCACTTATGAGGATTGGGAACCTGGCTTTGATACACCTTACGGCATCGCCCGAACCAGTGAATTGTATCTGATTGCCTTTGACAAGACTCCTTCCCAGGAGACGCTGGCCAACCACGTCACACAGATCAACAACCCTCCCGTTCTCGTTCCTGAAAGCGAGTATATCCAGCAGACCAAGGCCATCGGTACATACTGGGCTCCCGCTGACACTTCAACCGCTGCCTCCAAGAAGCTCGAGGACAACATCAACTTCCTCGCCAAGTTCTACCAGTCTGAGGTTGAGCACCGCCGTTGGTATGGCTTCCTTGATTACGGTGATTTCATGCACACTTACGACCCCGATCGTCATGAGTGGCGATATGACATTGGCGGTTACGCATGGGATAACTCTGAACTCTCACCCGATCTCTTCTTCTGGCAGTATTTCCTCCGCACGGGCCGCGAAGATATCTACCGTTTTGCGGAGGCTCTAACGCGCCATACTGGCGAGGTCGATGTTTACCATCTCGGCAACTGGAAGGGTCTTGGAACGCGACATGGTGTGCAGCATTTCAGCGATAGTGCGAAGCAAGCCCGTATCTCGCAACCTCAGTATCGCAAGTACTTCTTCTACCTTTCAGGTGGTGACGAGCGCATCGGCGAGCTTTTCGAAGAGCTTCTTGACACTGATAAGACATATGGTGTTCTTGATCCCCAGCGAAAGGTCCGCAAGGATGGCTGGGTCCCTACTCCGAACGCTACCGTTGCTTTCAGCTTGGGCACAGATTGGGGTGCGCTTGCTGGTGGATGGCTCATCGATTGGGAGCGTCGGGGTCCACGATGGGAGGAGTCCAAGGCGAAACTCACTAGCACTGTCAAGAGTATCGCTAAGCTCAAGAACGGTTTCGTCACTGGCAATGGCCTCTACAACCTTCAGAACTGGACCCTTGGCCCACCTCCCTCCGACCCCGACAACAAGGGTCACGTTGAAGTTTCACATTTGAACGCTGTATTCGGTCTCCCCGAAGTCGTTTCTGAGCTGATCCTGTACTACGGCGATGATCTGCCCGAGGGCTTCAAGCAAGCTTGGCTCGACTACTGTTACTACTTCGAAGCCACCGCTGCTGAGCAGAAAGCTCGTTATGGTGTTGACTTTGGAAAGTTGAACTTGTACCAGGGCCACTCGCGTCTCACGGCTTATGCTGCGAACCAACAGCACAATACGACCATGGCCAATCTCGCTTGGACGAAGTTCTTTGAGAGTGACGGATTCAAGGCACCCACCGCAACATTCACTACAACTGAGATTCCGGAGCATGAGGGACTTATCCCTGGTGAGGAAGCGCCTTGGATCTCTACAAATGATGTTGCGCAGTATGGATTGGCGGTGATTCAGAACCTTGCTCTTGCTAGGGATGCTCTCGAAGATTATAAGCCAAAGGCATAAGCGTTCGCATTTTGACGACTGTGGTTCTCTGTGTTACACTCTCCTTTCAACTCCCATCTGGGATTCCCTTGTATCTATTCTCTAGTCCATAGTTTCTTCGATGAATTGAAATGTCAAACCAGCTACTGGACCTTCGTACGCAACGTAAATCGTACATCGCACAACTTCATGAGCATCCGTTTTATACGCCCTTAACATATCCTCCTGTTCCTTTGTTTCGACCTGGACTGCCAACCAGGGCAAGCACCGTATCCCATTAGGGTCGTTTAATAGTACCCAGTCTTGGCCCCTCTTCTTAAAGATTCCTCCATGAGTCTGAGCCTTTCTCAAGTGAGGCTAGTAGCCCAGCAGGTCGAAAAGGACATAATCCTCGGCTAGAGTTCCGTAAACAAAGTACCAAACAGGGTTCTCATTCTGCGCCGGTCGTGGCGTATCGGAGAATTGCTCTAGCCGGCGATGAGGTAGCGTTGATTCGATGCCCAATGTTGGATGTAGTGAGTGAAGTGACAGACTCTTTCTCGCTTGGTTGCATGGGATGAATGTTGGAACAAAGGTCGTGAGGCTCGGCTTTGCCCTCAGATACGCTTCGATAGTGGCCTTATTGATACCGTTGATCTCAAAGAAAGAGCCAACCTTTCCTGAGCAGTCTGCAGCAGCGATAGCATCTTCAGTAGTCGACGAAAGACCAGCTGCTTGTGCGACAGCCGCGGTGGTGTCCAATGACCCTTCAAGTTTAACCAAGAACGTTGAAGCTTGAAGCTTACGCCTGTGCATCTCCGCAAGCTTTTGTTCTGAGGCTGGCTTGGACATCGCCATGTTGGCAGAGTATTGGAATGCCTCGCGGTTGAATTCCTAATTTATTCGACCTTGGACAATGCTCCAACGGCCGTCGGAGATTGTGATTTCGGATTCGCGGCTTCGATAAATCTGGATGGTTTCAGCGGCACAAGCGTTCGTTTATAAGTCCCAAATCGTATCAAAAGCAACGAACTTAACTCTGAGTCATACCTATGGCGAGGTGACTCTCAATATTGTCTTTTCGAGAAGTTTGATCATATAAACTTGAACTTTATAAGGCCCTGACCACTAAGATAATAGTGGCATGTTTAAGTAAACTATCCCTCTCCATCGTGCCTCGTGGCAACCAACGAAAAGACTTTTTGCCCAACGCGTCGCAGAAGAGCCAGTCTGATCAATTTGACACATTGCTGAACATAACAATAATGACGAACCCAAGCATAGCCATTCGTCGCAAACTGCGGCCCCCTCCCACTTGAATAGCCACCTAAACTGCCTGGAGTTCCGAAGAGGGATACTTTGGGCACGCCAGGTTACAGAATCTAAAGCCTTTTTTGCCCCCAATGCCTGCTGTACCAGATCTTCTTTCTCAAATCCTCTGCAAGTCATGTTAGCACCTCTGAAAACACTTCCTTCGCACACGGCAACATACCAACTTCTCTTCGTTCCCTTTGTTCCGTCAGCCTGCGCTTCATGTCGTTCAGAACCCAGAGCGTCTCTCTCGATGCCCCATACATAGCCTCCAGCTGGCGCAAAACGTCGCTGTCACGGTATCCCCATCCCTTCAGTCTCATCTTGATGGCGAGCAGATCGCCTTCTAAGTCCTTAATATCCCTGTCTATACGTGAAGCGTCTTCATTCTTGCGAAGTTGTGGATCACCGCGGTAGGGCTTTTCTTTCACGGGAACGTGGCGAAAGGGTTGTGTGTTGTGGATTGGTGTGTGATTTGATTGAAACCCTGTTCCGTGAGATTTAGGACCTTTAATGCGAATGGCGCGCCTGAGTGCTTGAAAGACACTCATTTTGAAGGGAGGTAGGTGAGTGGAGCGTGAAGCTGGTTTGGTGAGAGGTGTTGAGGTGGAAGACATGGTGGGAGCGACGATATTTATATTCACAAAAATGACTTTCTGATGGAGTTTGCTTCAGATAACCTCATACGCATTAAGAGTTTAACACTGATAATACTTTGTGAGTTGAATATATGCTTTCGTGATGCTATCGTGGCACAAAACCTTACTGACTGTGACGAGCAACGGGCTTTTAGCGAAGCATATAGGCTCTCAGATTAATATAAAGAAAGGACAAATGATAGATGAAAGATAATTGCCCTTGGCTGTGGCCCGAGGGAGTTTATCATAGAGCATAAGAACACGCACAGCATTAATTCCCATAGCTTGCATAGTCAGGCTTTATGCACCGAGCCTCACTGGCGAGCTCCCATTGGGGGCTTTGTATCGAACATAAAGCATATTTGTAGCGCTTTTGAGAAGTCATTCAGAAACTTGCAAAGATTTCGAACATTCTAGCTCAAGTCTAAGATGGTTATGATAAATCTAAAATTATTCTGCCAAGTTATTTACAACCGGTCTAAGCCTTCATAATCTCAGAAAGTCTAACAACACTAGCGCTAACAGTGTTGTTTCCACCAGCAGGAGGAAGAATACCCGCACCCATGATCATAAGCAGACCAGGATCCTTCTTAAATGTCAAAAGAGAACGAGTGTACGCTGTAGGCTGAGGAACACTCCACTTCTTCCAAGCAGACGCATCACCGAGGGCCTGATTCGTGAAAATCTCAGACATGGTGCCGCAGCTAACTACAATCGTACCGTTCTTTCCACCATAAGGAGTCCACACGACGTAAGGAGAACCAGCGGGTCGAGCACCGTCGGTAGAGATGATCTGTTGACCGGGCTTGTTGAGGAACTTCTGAGGGTCCTTGGAGAGACGGTAGAAGACGGGGAACCAGTAGGTGCTACCGGCGGGAGGGTTAGGGCCGCCGCCGTACTCATAGGTGTAGATGTACTCGTTGTTGGGAAGCTTGGCGACAGTAGGCATACCGGGACGAGCGTAGTAGTCGTCGTACTTAGTGTCCTCAACAACCTTGCTCCACTTCTTGAGGTCAGTGGTGGTCTGGTGAACAAGCTTCTGAGAGTGAGTAGCATTGTCGCGCTGATCGGAATAGTAAAGAATGAGCTTCTCCTTGTATGTCCTACAAAATATTAGTAAATAGTCCATAGCAGTATCAGAGCTTCACTTACATCAGGAAAGGTTCCCAAACTGGGGTTAACCCATGTTCAGGCTTAGCCTCGCCACCAAGAGCAACGTGGCTGACGAACTCCCAAGTGTATCCCTTATCAAGACTGGCATAAACCTCGATAAGAGTCTCACTCAAATCAGTTGGGATACTGCTGCCCGAAATAAGAACAGTACCCTTGGGGTACTTTCCAAATCGACGAGGAAGCTCATAGAGCTGGGGCTGATATCGCAGACCCCAGTTGTTCTGAGTATCCTTGACCTTGGAGATCTCCTTCCAGGTCTTGCCGCCATCCTTGCTCTTCACAATGGGGAACCAAACGTGAGGAGGTTCGGGGGAGTAGTTCTCCCAGGTAGCCAGAAGGGTACCATCCGAGAGCTCAAGGGGACGAGCGTAGAGGACCTGAGGGTCGTTGTAGTTGGTGGGAGGATCAAAGATCTCAACGTTGCTGAAGGTCTTGCCCTTCTGAGAAGGCTTTGCCGCCACGAGGGGCAGTAAGAACGAAACAATGGTGGCGAAACGCATCTTGAGACCTGTTTCTGTTGTCGATGGCAGGTTGCTGATGACAAAAGATGCGGTCAAAGATTGGAGTCTTATATAGTCATCTTGCGCTTAAAGCGTCGCATAACGATGACATCTCCACCGAGGTAGTGTCATTTTATGTAGCGTCATTGTCTGTATTCCGCTGCGGAGAAATTGAGCCCCATGGTCTGGGGTGTTAGTGATAAATCTGGGGAATATGGGGAATGATTGGCGCGCAAACTGAGGAATCCATGATTAAGTCGATGCGCGCCAATCGGCAACGAGGAACAATTCGGCAGTCGAGCAAGGGTGAGCATTTGGCTCGTGGATGAATGCGGGGGCACTCTCTTGATAGGAGCGATAAATTCTATGATTCGGTAAGTTGACGACCGAGATCAGCAGATTGCTTAACGCTGTGGGTAATGCAGTTGCTTGTTTTAGGTATTCGTCGGCGAACAATGGGGGTTATACCCTGGTCAGGGTTTGGTAGCCTCGGATCAACACTGCAAATCAAGCCTAGGCATTGAGGCTCAGAACAGCACGAGACTTCACTTCAGGGACAAGGGTAACATGCAATAGTGTAGTATTATTCTAAAGTTTAACCATACAATTGGGTATTGGAGATCGGCAGACCCGGACAAAAGGCGACTCGTAGAAACATTGACCTTGATTAGATATGGCCATTAAGTCCACTAGTACTTGCTTAACTTATGAGAACCCTTTTATCAAAGCATTCTATCATTGAGAAACAAAGATCCGAAAACGGTATTCGAGGCAAAGTTGGTGAAAGCAAAGATGCTACTGACCTAGTTGATGCCCATCTGCTAGTACATCCGCACCACAAAATTAGGAAATACTGCACTGAGAGCAAAGCGGAAGTTTCCGTGGGCAGCAACAGCTGAGGCAGTATTATCCATTCTGAAGCTGCTTGCGAGATAAGCTAGTCAAGAGAGGAAGGCTGTGCAACTGACCCGCCCAAGTCTATAAAGAGTGTCCAATACAGAGTAAAGGCGTTGAAGTGGTTGCATGCGACAATCAGCCACTCCCAGAGTCAGCCCACGCCAACGTCTTATCCATCTGAAGCTACGAGGGCCTCTGGGAGCATAAGTCTTGGCAACTCAAAAGTAAGTACTGAGAGAGCCCGATGAGTTTATCCTAAATGTCCCGAGTTTGTTGTCATTCATGATCGCGATACTAAGTCTTCTTGCAAACCTCTGGAAGGTAGAAAGGATGGAATTACTGCACCCATTCTTGGGGTTGCTGACTGAACAAAAATAGCACTTTGCAGGCAAGAAGCTTACTTATGTAAGAGAAGGATCCAGCAATGGTCGAAACGAAGCTGGCAGGGTGAGGCTCATGAAGAATTATATCTGAATGCCTTATCGTTACGAACATAATTTACAGATTTGGCATCTCATAGGACGGACTATAGTAATCGGTCTCACTTTGAAATACGTTATCTGATTCCTTTGCTTTTGCCGTGCTTCTTGGCTGTCAACTTACTCATCTTCCCCGACTATGGGTAATCATCGCGGACATAATTCACCGACGCTATAGTCAATCACGCTATAACTTACCCCGCCACGTCAGATCTCATCCATGCCATCGGATCGCGAAAGCATCATCAGCCCAACCTTGGTCAACCCAATTCGAAGTCCGGCGATCAATACCTTTTAAACGCGCATGCAGCCTCACAAATCTATCGTCATTGCCAGTCTCTGTACCGCCACCCAACATGAGCGTCCAGGCCATGCCCCTCTCCTACATGGAGAAGCTCTCCAACGAAGTCTTTGTTTACCGCCCTTCTGAACCTACCGCGCCGGACTCTCCGAAGATCATCATCATAGCCAGTTGGACCAATGCGCTTGATAGCCATATCGCCAAATACGTCGAAAAGCACAAGGAGCTGTACCCAAATTCTCAACTCGTTCTTGTAAAGAGCTATAACAAAAACTTTTTCGACCCCAAAGTTTTGGCGGAGTCGGTGAAGCCAGCGGTGCCAGTTATTCGAGCCTCATTCCCAGAAGCCCCATCATCAACGGCCGAGCCAGGAATAATGATCCATCTCTTTTCAAATGGTGGTTCGTCGAATATCTCAGCCTTGTATGATGTATACGCTGCGACTGCGCAACAAGGCGAAGATCCCTGGCTTCCGCCTCACGTAACAGTTTTTGACTCAGCACCAGGTGCTCAGCGCCTCACCAACACAGCTGCTTTCTTCAAATCTACTGTCCCAAAGTCGTATCGCTGGGTCTTCATGCCGCTTGTATACTTCGTTGCCGCAGCCTGGCAATTCACTAAAGTTCTTGGTCTTACTAAAGACTGGCTGGCCTTCTGGGGTTCGACTCATAATACGGCCCAGGGAAAAAGGGAGCGTGAGATTCGTCGGACATACATCTATAGTGAGACAGATGAGTTGATTGATTATAAAGATCTGGAAGCACAGGCTGCTGAGGCGGAGAAGCTGGGGTTCGATGTTCATTTGGAGAAATTTGATGGATCTCTTCATGTTGCACACGCGAGAAAGGATGAGGCCAGATACTGGCGTGTTGTACAGAATACCTGGAGTGGATTTTGAGTATTCAGCAGTGTGCGGACTCAAAAGTGGTAGACCGTTAAGCTGTGATACAATCAAGAGTAGTGAACACCGGGTACAGAGTATACTGAAAGATGAGAGAGGCAGAAGCGAAGTTCAATTTCACCAGTTGGCCAAGATTGCACCTAGGTAGTTCCATAGATCTATAATTTAGACTTTTTGTTTTTCCTTGTTGTGAGAAACTCATTATCCTAGTCGGATGAGCCTTCGTCTTAGAAAATAATCTTTCAACTCCCGACCTGGTATAGAAAAGTCAACATCGATATAACCAAATCTTTCATGGTGATCTCCCTTATCCTTCAAGACAAAGACCATATCCGAGCGAGGAAACGCTATTCCAAGCCATATATTTCCGCCTTCCAAATCTCTGTATACATCATCGCCTTTCTCGTACACTTGCGTGATGGAAAACCCATCTGCATAGGTGATTCCATAACTCTCGGCGCCATCTTTTACAAAAGAGAGTTTCCACAAGTTTCGAAGATTCCAATGATCCCCTTCCTTCCGCCGTATCCTTACATGAACAGTTTGAGCCTCGATGAGGATATATTACTCAGCAATGGTGATATTCTTTGAAAGGTATTCAGATCCCTGAGCACTTTGGCGTCGTCGATGGTGGTGCCATCTTCTAGTAGCAGAGAGGCTGTAACGTCTTCCGTGCAAGATTCATTGACTGAAGGATATGCCTTGCCCTTCCAGCCGATCCACGACCAGCTCGGGAAATCCGGTCGTCTCTGTGCCGGGCCTATTATACCCCAATTGAGAGCAGAAACTATCACATCCCCGATCGAATTATCAGCACTGTATGGAATCGGCTGACCCCAAATGTGACGAAAAGAATCTGGAAAAGCATCTTGGAACAGATTGAGGATGCCGAGAAACGCATTCAGCGTATCGCTCGGGTATGTAATCTTTCGTTCCGAAAAAGTCTCCAGTAAGCCGATATATACCTTTAGGGCCATCATTTTCCGGGATAAGATGTAGTATACTACAATGAAATGGATTGCATACATCATCGCTGCGGGTCTGGGCTAATAGATCGAAGTCTTGTTCGATAGTTTCCCGGAATTCACGCTCCATACAGTGAAGGTACGTACACCTGTTCATCTGTGAAGACGAGCTTTCTTCTTGAAACAAGGCCCTCTTGATATGTCCAAACTCGAGACGCCCATGTCGTGTTTCGAATTGCCTCTTGTGCCTTCGGCCGGTGGAGGCCAAGCGATGACGTCCAAGACACAGTTCCAGTGACGGCGGTTTGGCTCTTGAAGTGCTTATGCCTGAGAGACCATATTCAGGCTCGTTTCCGGCTGCGGCAATGATAGTCAAGTCTGCTTCGCGGTAAATTTTGTGCATCTTCTGAATCTGCTCTCGCTTCTCGAGGCATTCTTGCTGTGGCAAGCAGTACCTGTCTACCCAGAGGAACTGAATACCGATTTCTAGCGCGACAGCGATTGTATCTTCAATGGTCTGAGGAAGTCTGGATATGGAAGAATATGACTCTGTTGCAGACGTATTGTCTCCCCATGCATACGACAAAGCGGCGAACTTCGCTCCGGTCGGCAAAGGCTCCAGGTCTCGAGTCGTACTGTTGGTTGCGAATGACTAGCCATGTCGAGTCTCTTTGAGCTTTCGCTCGTTCCAGAACCCGATTACCCATTTCTCCATCAAATGGGACTGTTTGTTCCGCACTTCTATATGCGAACTGACTTGGAATAGCGAACATGCAAAATTTCTCTTCCCTTAGACGGGGGCCAGTGTCATGTTCGCCGGCCGCAATAAAAGACAGTGCGTGGCAGAGGGGACAGTCTTTGTCCTGAAGAATGGCACTCCGTTTCCCAAGGAAGGCCATTGGATCCCGGCATTCAGCATCGGACCAACGGCCGGAAAGAATATTGTCGAGGTCGAGGGATTGACATCGTGAGCAGAGCTTTTCCTTGCTGGTCTGTTCGAGAGAAGCATTCTTGATACCGGATTTGTGAATTTAACATGGCAGTTTGGATGTCCATGGGATTTTAAGTGCTGCCTGAACATTAATGGCCCACAGTCAGCAATATCACTGGTTGTGATCCGCATGAATTGACCAGGACTTGTGGCTGGCTGTCCAATCAGATCCAACTTTAGAGATGGTTAGCTGCATTATGAGGGTGGTTAGGGTATTCCAAGAAAGCCTTGCGCTATATGAAAGTATATAAACAGAGTACTAGGCATTCGGTACTTGTGGAGTCACTTTCTTTGTCTACTTGGCAATGATAGACTGTCTGTAGATCAACCGAAGACCCTTAGTTAGTGCAGGTAACTAATAATAACTCCATTGACATAGATCAACCAATGACATGAACAACGTGATATTAACGATTATTGTTAGTAAAATAATGTTCAAATCTTGTAGCTAACTTCTGAATTTAAGTATTGACGTTGGTTGTTCAGCCTTTGTTCTCTGACCGAGCTCGTGTTGTACTTCATTCTCCCTTAAAACCCTTATATGATTAATGTTTTATCGACGACAGGATGAACAGTATCAATGAGAACCATGTTAATAGAATAGGTGACATGATAAACAACATGTCACCCAACGGTGATCTGAGATGAATGCGGGTCGAACGATGGCTCAGCTCTTCTGTTCAAGGTTTCAGATATCAACGGAGTGCATGATCAAGAGTACAGAGGAAATATACTTATTGTCATGCTGAACATTAACATTGAATAGGAGCGATGAACAACATCTGATTCTCTGCGCATGCATGACATGAAATCCGTTAAATACCCCCTTCCCACCACCTCCAAATCTATTATCATCCACTATCACAACAACCCTCACAGTAGCCTTCACAGCAACCTTCACATCAGCCTTCACATACCATCCCAGCAGATCCCAACATCTACTCAATAAACACTACTAGCAACCCTTACTCACAGCAAAGTAACTCTTATCCGCAAGGAACTCGATCATCCTTCAACATGTGTCTCACAGTCTTCTGGGTCCACGAGTGTGTCTTCTGTGGCACCTTCAAGGATAATACCAATCGCTACAACCCCGAGGTTACAGATGCATGTCCAGACTTTGAGGAGAAGCTCGAGTGGCGCTTCTGGGTCTGTCCCCGTTGTGAGGAGGAGAGAGCTACTGACGAGCGCAAGTTTCTGCCTGGAGGCCAGCGCCGACAACAGCAGGGTATCCAGAATGGACCTCCTCAGCGCCAGAATGTGCCTCAGTTCCAGAATGCTCCGCAGTTTCAGAATGTCCAGCAATTGCAGAAAGGCATTGGCGGTCGTCACAACGTTCAGCAATACCCTCCTCAGCAGGGTGGCCATGAGCAGCCTCCCCAGGTTTTCCAGATGGGCCATCGTCCCCATCACCAGAACGAGCCCCGCCCCCAAGGCCGTCGCGAGAGCCATGGTCACCACCACCACTACTAGGTAAGTGTCTCAGGTAGTTGCCAGTAAGTTTCCCATCTTTCTGTTGTCCAGAATGTTGGTGGTAGTTGGTGAACTTCTGAAACAAAAGAGAAAATATCACTAAAAATAATATGAAAATTTGAGAAAAGCCTACAAAAAAGGGTATTTGGTTGGAGGAACAAGAGAGCGCAGAGGAAGAGGTTTTGGTGGAGATTTTGCAGAATTGGAGGATAAAGGTAAGTATGCTAGATGTGATGGATGAGGTAGTAGATAGATTGCCAATGAGAAATACTTTGGCAGGAATTTATTACATTAACTACTAGAACGAGTGCCTACGTGAAGATGAACATAGCAACCGAGCGAATCATTGAGAATCCAATATCAAAATCACGAGTACGAGCTGAAATTATTGAACGGAATTGCTCCTGTAGAATCTTCATCATTCTTCCTGATGCTCCTCATTGGCTTGTTTGAGTGAGAAAGTTAGGACAGAGCCGAACCCCCATCCTCTTTGGCAAGTCCACTCATATAAAAGTGCAGAGTTGCGTAGTTTCTATAAGCGTCGATGTGGCTTTTCTAACGCATCGCGCCGCTCGTGTAAGAAACAGAAATCGGCGTCAACTACCATCTGTTCAAGACCCTCATTACCTTGGCACATCGTATGATCAAACCCTGGTCATCTATCTGCATGCGCAGCGAACTCAACCAACAGGATGACAAATCTCGACTGGGATTATGGTTCTCATAAAGAAGCATGATGTTGTCCAGGCGGGGAATCCCTCAACATTGCGTGATTAATTAATTTGCATCAAAATGGCAGAACCAACTATCAACACGGAGCCTGCCCTAGTACCCGATGAACAGGTTATTCTTCTGGTTGCTTAGAAGGAAAGGCATACTCACTAACTACGGAACTCAGTCTGACGAAGAGCATGACTCCTCAATTGGTTCGGTAGGTCGTTTCTCACGAATCTCTGTCGTTACGCGTTGCCGACTGACTTTGTTAAATAAAGAGCCTGGCATCCACGTCGGAGAGCTTGAGGAGCTCCATTCTAGACTATCGAAAGGAAAACGGCAGGACCTATCACCGGTATAAGGATGGGAGTAGGTTTTCCCAATTGCTTTCGTGGTGTTGACTAATGACTACAGAGTATAACCTTCCCAATGATGACGTAGAGAAGGAGAGACTTGGTATGTCAAAGCCTTCAAAGACCGCCTTCACGGCTGATCCTTGCAACCAGACTTGCAGCACAACTTGTTTATTTTGATGCTCGACAACAAACTCGGTCTTGCACCTCCGAATGATCCTAATTCTAATGCCAAGCGTGTTCTTGATGTTGGCACTGGGACGGGAATATGGGCCATCGACTACGCCGACGAACATCCCGAAGCAAAGGTGATTGGTGTCGACCTCTCACCAATTCAGCCTGACTTGTAATTTCTGCCTGAACATTATTGTATAACAACTTACAGCGACCAGTGTTCCCCCCAATGTGGAGTTCTTCATCGATGATATCGAAGAGCCATGGACCTTTTCTGAGCCATTCGACTACGTTCACAGTCGGATGATGACATTTAGCATCAAGAGCTGGCACAGCCTTGGGAGAAGCATTTATGAGTAAGATATCTGACTATGTGAAGTGCATTGATATTGACTTTCTTAGCAATCTCGTTCCCGGAGGTTATGCGGAATTACTCGAAATCGACCTCTTCGCTCAGTCAGACGACAACACCCTCACTGAAGATCACCATCTCTCCAAGCTTATCCACCTTCTTGACAAAGCTTCCACCAAGATTGGTCGCCCATTCCAGGACAACAAGAAGAACAAGGACATTCTGCGCGATGCGGGATTTGTGGACATTGTAGAGACTGTCTTCAAGTGGCCGACGAATCGTTGGCCTCTGGATAAAAGGTATAAGGAGATTGGTGAGTGGAACAACTTGAACATGGACAGTTTCAAGGGCCTTGAGGCGCTGTCCATGGCAGCTCTGACGAGAGTCCTTGGGTGGAGTCAGGAAGAGGTTACGGTTTTTTTGGCGAAGGTCAGGGGGGATCTGAATGACAGGACAATTCATGCTTATTGGCCGGTGTAGGTGCAGCATATACCTTTGAAGCTCAAGTGCTAACTGACAATCTACCAGATACTCAACTTATGGAAGAAGACCTCTCGATTGAGCCGGCGAAGAAGCATTTAGCGCTCCCATAAGAGTATACAGGGAATGGTGGTATTGTTTATTAGTATTAGCTGTTTAAAAAACCAAGTATTTCGACCTAGAGAAGCATCCCCGCGACCACGAATAGCACACTGACTACCCCAAGAGGGGCACTCAACCGTGGTGCACTATCATTCGCAGGGGCTGCAGTACCTTTAGATGACTCCTGAGCAGTACTTGAAGCACTCTCAGCGTCCTTGGTGCTACTGGTGGTTTCTCCATCCGAGGTCGTAGAGGCCGAGGCCGATGTCGCTGAAGATCTGTGTGAAGCATGCGAAGTAGCTGTGGCTTCGCTCGTGGTTGGAGAGGCCGTAGAGGTACCACTTTCCTTTATTTTGATACCGCAGACGTTTTCAGTGTCAAAGGTGAAATCGAGGTTCCTGGCCTGACATTCTGTATGCTGGCGCTCGATGGATTCTACGCGTTGCTTGTCAGAGAAGTATGATCTTCAAAAGCTTAGGAAAACTGACCAGGCATCACATCAGGGTCACACTTCTGGGCCATACAGCAAAAGTACGCCTCACGATACTTGTGATGGGTGCACATGCAGGCCGGGTCATTCGTACATGAACCGCCCGGGAAGCTGTCATCGAAGCAGCCATTCTGAGGCATCTGTTAGTTCACGGACTCACAGATATGATGGGAGCCACTTGCATCACATTCTGACTTACGCAACTCCGCCCCTTGATCGAACTGCGGCGCGGCGACAGCAAGACTGGTGCCAATAAGGCCGACAATCACAAAAGCGTTGGACAGGCGGACCATGGCATCGGTTTAGAACGGACGGATTCAATGAAAGCGAACCAAAGTCCGTAGATCTCTACGATTTCTGGTGAGGACAGATGACTCAAGGGGGCAAAGGATGAGTAGGTTGTTTTCTAATGAGTGATTTCGGGGTTGCAACGCGTTGCTGGGCCGTTGTGAGAACACGATAACTGTGACGCTTGGCTGGATTGGGCAGCTGACCACTGTGCTGGAATTGGAATAGTGGGGGCGAAGTGAAGCGTACGGTCAGAGATAGCGATCTTAGGGCTCAACAAAAGGTAAAGCAATCAGGTATTCGAAGCAGAATCAGCAATCAGCTAAACTCGTTATGAAGTCAGAGTCAATTCGTGAGGGAAAACAATAACAGGACTACCTCCAGTAAAGAGAGCAAGAAGGCTTAGTGATCTTCCATGCCTCATCCAATACCTCCAGCACCTCATCTGGCAAAGGACCTTTCTCAACATTATCCAAATTGCTCTCAAGTTGGCCCAAAGAGCTGATACCAATAACCAAACCATCATTGCCATCCATTACCCTCAGCTTGCTATGGTGAACAAGCCATCTGAACGCAATCTCCAAGAGCGTCAAGCCCAACTTATCAACGACAGGTTCAATAACTTTCAAAGCCTCAAAGTTGACATCCTTGAAGTATCTATCCTGATACATCGCCCCAATCACTGGGTCCTGGCTAGAATATCGGCCGCCGTCATCGGGAATTTCTTTGCTTTTGTAGCGACCTGAGAGTATACCACCAGCCAAAGGATTATAGACGAGAATATCCATCCCGAATTTGCGACAGCATGGAACAAGTTCTTCTTTGATGGCGCGGGTTAAGCAGTTGTACATAGCCTGATAAACGCTTGGTTTGACCCAGCCTTTCTGGTCCGCAATGGTATAAAGCTCAGCGACTTCCTAAGCAGCATAGTTGCTCAAGCCCAGCTTCTTAAACTTTCCCTCTTGATAAAGTTCATTACAGGCCTCAAGGGTTTTTTTGAAACGGAACAGAGCGATCTGGTGCGTGAAGATAGAAGATATCCACGCTATTAGAACCAAGTTCGTCGAGACTCTTGTTCAAGTTCCCCTTGACGATAGCTTTGGAGTGGTCGCCGGGCTTGTAGGGATACCACTTTGTTGCAAGAGTAAGATTGCGCTCTCGCCAGTTGGTACGCTTGGTCCAGCCTTCTTGCTGACCGCCGACGTAGGTTCTGGCTGTGTCGACTTCATTGTACCCGCGAGACTGCAGGTAGTCGAGGCATTGGTTGAAGGTGTCGAGAGAAGTGATACGGCTTCTGTAGGTTTCTGATCCTTCTGGGCCAAATGTCAAGAGTCCCAGGCTCACGTGGGGTTTTGTCTTGAGTTTTTGAATGTTTGACGTTGCGGTTGCAGTCATGATGTCAATGGTGACACTCTGAATGATGAACAAAAAATTGATATAGTTGACAAGTAGTTGCTTGTCCTTTAAGAAAGCTATATTGATACAGCCTGCGGATAGGACTATGTATTATACTACTTCTTCTCAGGACATGTAGGAGCTGATGATTTTGATACACAAATACAAAATACTCGGATGCGATGCCATTGTCTGATAACCGGCAACATCGCCTGGAAGGGAATGTTTCCACGCTAATTACCGTTAGCGGAACTCCAAAGTCAGCAGGTATCGGCTTCAACACCAAGACCTACCATATCTAAAATTGTGTTACCCCGCGTTCTGTACATCAGGCTCTAGCGAATCATGGCGTCGCAATCGAGACTCCCAGTGTTGAGTCGCCTCGGATTCTAAAGCCGTAGATCATAGCGCTTACGGCAGAAGAAGCCGTTATCATTGGAGGTGCTCATAACAAATAAATTATATAGTCACTACTATGATCGAAAATCTTCTATGTGAGGTCATTTGTAAGTTGGATCGTCATATGACTTGAAAGTATCCATCCCAATCATTAGTAACTTCGCAGCCTTCCATTCCTGTTCGAAATCATGACAACCTTCAACCCCCGCGGTCTTGGTGATGTCAAAGTCAGAGATCGATTCGACCTCAGCAACAAGAACTTCCTCATCACAGGAGGCGGCGGCGGTATCGGCTTCGCCTGCGCAAAAGCCATAGCCCAGCTCGGCGGTGTTGTTGCTGTAATTGACACAGCTCCCGAACCAGTAGAAGAGTTCAAATCCCTAGTCGAGCGTTACAGTATCAAGCCTTTTTATACCCGAGGCGATGTGACTAATCAACAGTCTCTTGAAAAGGCATTCGCAGAGTACATTGATGCCATGGGGGGACAACTCCATGGGGCGCTTACAGCAGCTGGCATTGTCATGGATACTCCATTACTCGATGCAAATTGGGAAGTTACTCAACGAGTCCTCAACGTCAATGTTATGGGGACATACTAGACTATCAAGCTTCTCGCACAACATCTTGTTGAGACCAAAACTCCCGGAAGTATTGTTGCGATCGCAAGTATCAACGCTCAGAGCCTTTATGTCCCAGTGCAGCGGAATTCTCCTTATAATGCCAGCAAAGCTGCTATCCGGGGTCTTATGGGACCTTTGGCTGGAGAGTTGGGTCAATATGGGATCAGAGTCAACTGTATTTCGCCAGGTAAGTCATCCTTTAACGATGGGCATCACTATCGTTAATCATAAACTAGGCGCTATTCAAACTCCTTTATTGGCACGCTTACAAGGAGAGAAGCGGGCTATTCTTGACTGGTATGAGAATGGATCGCCATTGCAACGGCTTGGTGTGCCGGAGGATCTGACACCTATGGTATGCTATTTATTGAGCGATGCAGCTGCGTTTACAACAGGTGCAGACATGCTCGTTACAGGTATGCTTGCAAGTCATTCATTCGAGGCAGAATTACTGACCCCATCGTAGGTGGGTTACATGCAGGGTCAGCTCTGAAGTGAAGAGTCGGCACAGGAGTGAGAGGGTGTAGATGACGTTAGAGTGGGGGTTTTGAGGCCTGAGTATCGTGAAAAGAAAGAGGTGCTGAGACTAAACGAAGAAATAAAGTCATATAAGAAATGTTAAGCATGATTTCTTGTATAGTTCTGATTTCCTGTTGAGCGTACACAACAGACATAGACGGTGTTCAAGTTTCCGACTCTCCGTTCTTTCTTTGCCCGTGGCGGATTATTGGACGTCCTTAGCTTAGGATAGTTGCAATTCAAACCTGATTTCGAGTTGATCTAGAATGAAGTTTCAGGTGTGCATCGATGTTTATAATCGTTCCCAAGAATTGACTTTGTTGGACCGCAAACTAACGGATTGTTACGTTGTATATAGGGTATGTCACCAAAAGCTTAAAGGCAGCTCCGCGTCGAGCTAGTGGCAAGGCTAGTGGATCCTTCCAGATCCTTCAACAAGGATATTCATTCTCATGCTCTGAAACCAATTCTATATGATCATCCCCGGTCCAACCGTATTGAGCAAAAGTTTCGGTAATTTCCTTATCGTGCCGATTTTCCGCCTTATCCAAACGCGAGGTGGGGTACTCCTTTGATTATCGTGAAGCTAGACCGCTTTCGAAGAACCATTCGAGCGACATCGTCGCTCCTCTCAGCCACGTTCGAATGGAAATGCTTAAAGCAGGAATTCATTCGAACTACAACTGCCGATCTCGCACTGCCTGGGAGGCCGCAACAACAAGCATCAATGTCAATTTCTTGTTTCGAATTGAGATCTCATCAAAGAAGTCTTTTTTCGTGTCAAGATTGGAGAACTTCTTGATCCTATCATGAGCCAAGAAACGGTAGAAGCTAAGCTTAGATAGGATATTTAAGGGTCCAAGTGCACTGCTTGGCAGAGCGTTGAACAAAGTGGATTTAACTGCTCCCATTGCCCTATCAGCTCCTTACAAAAGCGACTTTCCAAGTCGACAGGGTACAGCCACAAAAGTGAAATGGCCGGCCGCTCTCAACCTGTCCAAAGCTCCCAAAACCCCTGCCAAGCGTTGAATGGCTGACGCGCCAATCCCTGTACCTGTCGGACAAGCCCGCGGAGCACCCAGTTCTTCATGATACAGAAGAGGTGACAATGTCGGTAGATCGGTCGTATCAATGGCCGTTTTGGTGGGAAGCTATGCTGTAGGGCTGACGCTGATCCCTAGCTGGCTGTGCTGGACTGCGCTTAGATAGTAGTATCTGAAGGATTCATTGCTGGGGTTTAGCTTGAGGATGACGGTGTTGGGATTTGTATATATTCGGCTTGTGTCGCTGGTTGCGAAAATCCATATCTCATCTTCACAATAGACAAGCGACTACACCTCAGCCTATACTTGTTTTTGACTTTCTAGATCACCACCACGATGGGTCTCTTTAGAAGCGGCGACGACGATAAGTCAAACGTGACTTGCCCTACGCATTCTTTCGCCCAAGGTACTACCAACCCCGCCGACGCGTCAACTTCTAGCTAACACACGAAAGATGCCGAGAAGAATATTACCGGTAGCATGAGCTTCTATCAGCTGAGCATGATCATCGGCGGAGCTTGTGCTGCTTTCGCTCTGATTGTCATGTTTTTCACCAAGATGATGCACGCAACGCATCTCTCCAATCCTTCAGAGCAAGTCAAGTACGCGCAGGCAACTCTCCGATCCCAGTATACGTGCTAACATACTCAGGATCATGCGAATTGGCACACTGATTTCTGCGTTCGCTATTATTTCGTTCCTCTGCATCTGCTTCCCCACTGCAGCAGTATACATCGAACCCTGGTTACATGTCTACGAAGGTTTCGCCCTTGGATCCTTCTTTCTCCTTCTCTGCAACTATGTGTCACCGAACCGCGACCAACAAGACGTATTTTTCGCTACAAAGAAGAAGAATGGTATTAAATGGTTCAAGGTAGGCCAATCTTGTGGCGGGACTTAAGAACCCTACTGACCTGGCTTTCCAGACACGATGGATCATGATCTTCCAGATGCCCGTCATCGCGATTGGCGTCGCTGTTGCCACCGATATCACCCAGGCCGCCGGTATCTTTTGCCAGGAAAGCAACTCTCGACACTTTGCCAACATTTACCTCCGAGTCATAATGTCGATCTCCCTCGTCGTTTCAGTCCTCTCGATTCTGCAGATGTACTTCCTTCTAAAGAGGGATCTCGCTCATCACAACCCGATGCTAAAGCTCACTGCTTTCAAGATCGTAGTCGGCTTGACTTTTATCCAGGGTGTTAGTTCTGTCCCTATCTCCTGTCTTTTGCATAACGCTGACTGCTCAGATCATCTTCTCAATTCTCAACGATCAGAACGTTCTCAAGCCTACCGACACGCTCACCTACGCCGATGTTCACGTTGGCATTCCCAACCTTGTCATCTGCATCGAGATGGCTCCTCTGTCGCTGTTCTTCATGTTTGCGTACCCTTGGAGCGTTTACACGGCTGATCATGGCCGTGGCAGCTTTGCCAAGTTAGAGCAGGCCAATGCTCCCGAGATGTCTTACCAGGGAGGTCCTTTCGGTATCCATGCTTGGCTCGCCATGTTGAACCCCTCCGACTCCCTCAAGGCTATTTTTTTCATCTTCAAACGGGATGACAGGAATGGCTCTTCAATGTCGGTCAACATGACAGGATATCACTCTAACGATCCTTTGGTGTCGCGTCCCTATAATCCTCAGCCCTACTCTACCACAAACTAAGGCCGAGAGAGCGATACTGTGTTTGACGTCTTTTATGATAGTGGGCATGACAACGAGTAGGATGGGATGGATTTGTGGATAGAATAGCTGCAAGCGGATGAATGTTTTCTTGGCGTCGAAGCTGTTTATGTTATCATATACCTTAGCTCAATGACTACAATTTCTCAGATGAATGGTCCATGACTCCTGCTCAAGGCATGTTAGTTATGAAAAACAGCTAAAAGTACTTAAAGGTTCAGTACAATAATCTGTGTCAAGTGCGTTTCTATTCAAGCCGTACTACGGCCAGTGAATACCACGTACCCAAAAGAACGGAATCGCCCCGTCGACCGTCTCGCATGGATTCTAGTAGACATACTGCTTATAATGTAATCTGGAGGCCTCCCGTTGTCCCAGTGATGCTACTATCGGGGGATTCATGTTGGCGTGCTGGAGTATTGTGTCAAAAGACCAAGGCAGAAGCTTACTTTCTTTTAATCAATCTTCATATTTCCAAAAAAGACTTTTCAATTTCATCCAATCAGAACGCGCCTTCATGGCTCAGTGGTAGAGCGTGTCACTAGTAATGACAAGGTCCACGGTTCGATCCCGTGTGAAGGCACATAAGCTGAATCGTTCAGTCTTATACTTTGGACGATCCTTTTTTGAGGTTTGTTTATCCTAAATCCGGTCAAATTCTTCCTCCATTGCTGTAGTCAGGGCTATAAACATCTAGGAACTTATATACCCATATCAACGCTTAGACCTGGGCCAGGAGCGAGTACCACCGGATCCCCATATATCCATCATGAAGATTACTATTCCCATCTCCGGTCCACTTTGCCCAATATGTTTCACCCGAGTCCTGATCGAACAAACACCACTTTCCCCTTCTGGCTTCACAGCAGACTCCTCTTGCTTTCAACCCATGCATCAGCCGGTCCCCTGGTGTTTCCACAGACGATACTGCAGAAGCTCCGCCAGCAACAAAGCCGTACAGATACACTCGCTTCAACCTGGGAAGAGTGTCTTTATCGATGATTATGTCTCCGAGGGCCTCCACGAATGCTCTGTTTCCCGCGCCGGTCTTTCCAGTAGACAGGAACTCGTCCTCAGAGAACCCTTCGTTGTCTTCAATTCCTGTTGCAGGTCGATGTTCGATTACGAGGGTCTCAAGAGTCTGGCTAGACGCCAGGATGAGCCGTTTCCATGCTTGGAGACTTCCTAGCTCTGCGCGGTTCGACCACGGGTTATGCTGATTGAAGTAATCACCACGGCTGTTGCATGGCGAGCAGAGATATAAGTGCCTGAGTTCCGAGAAATTCAGGGAAGAATCGAGGAAGAAATTGCCAAGCGGACGTGGGATGACTCCCCCAGGCTGAACTTCCCATCGGCCATGATTCATGTCATATTGTTCGCTGATACCGACGCCCTTGGACAGCGGATGATCCAACATACCAAGCTCCAGACGCTCGAGCGTTTCGTGAGATTCAAGAACGTAGGTTGCAACAGATCGAGGGATATAAGCGAGCAGCTTTGCAAACCGCAACTTCGTCAAAGGCCCTGCTTGTATTTCCATAGGCTCTTCGGCTTGAGAGGACTCATAGATACCGTGAAGCTCAAGATATTCGAGATTAGTGAAATAAGGTAACAGATTCCAAACAGAGACTGGTTCTGCCACCAAGCCTTCGTCAGGTTTCCAGTGTGGTTCAATCACCGTACACAGACTCTTGACTCTGCCAGCAACTTCCCTCAGGCGTCCTTCTTCATGAGCATGGAGTTCCTGCAGCATAGAGAAGAGACTATTTGCTCTTTCACTAATATTGCTCTGCCAACCAACCCTTTTAGAATCATGGTAAAACCTCTTCGGCAACCTGTAAGGTAATGGCTCGTTAAGCTCTGCGCTCGAATCGTGATAGCCTTTCTCGTGAAGCTCGATATCCATCCAGAGGCAGTCTCCGGCGATCGATGCTAAGCGCTTACAAGCATAACTAAGACGACATAACTCCTGGGGAGGACTGCCGCGAATGATCTGGAGAAGGATCTCACAGGGCAAAGATTCAAGTGAGGCCATCTTGATACCTGATAATGTTGATTGCAAGAACAAGAGAATTTATACAGAGTAATCTGTTTTCTGGACATACGTCAATTGCTTATACTGCTTACGAGTCTCACCTCCCGTGATCCGTCGGAGAGCGGCGCATGCTGTCATATCAGTCGACTGGTGTGTAAGACAGCATCCTTGGCTCTAGAGAAGGGCCTATCAGGTCAATAAATGCCACTTACGCCGCCCAATACCAATTTTGGATGCATGATTGATGCTTATGCTCATTATGAGAGACTAAAGACAGGCTGTTCAGACAATGACCAGTCATGAGAGTGAGATAGGAACCGCCCCCAATATCCTTTCATCCATGTCGCAGAGCCGTGAAATAAATATTGTAAGAATTGAAATGAGAAAGGACTCTACCACCTGGAAAGATGAAATTTGGGATGATGGAGAGGCGTGAAGTGGGCGATGAAGTGGCACCACGGCTTCGTATAATCGCATTCATCTTTGAGGTGAACCAAGTAACGCCCAACGATGGGACTTGACAAGTGAACAATGGGATTATAACGCTACAATTGATCCTATGAGACAGTCATTCGAGGCTTGCCAAGTGCTATCTTAAAACGGTTCAAGACCTTGGACAAAGCGGAATCATGACTGGCCCATTTCTGATGTGAAGCAGTCGCAGACAGAATAGTAGACTTTGAGCGACGATAATATTTGCAGCAAATATGCTGTCTCTGTAGAATGTAGATATTTCAAAGTGTATCAAATAGCCTCAAAGGACTATTTCAGTACTCATCATACGCTTTGACAGTTCTGGTGTCTGAGCCTTCTGCAAAAGCCCGGTCAACATTGCTCAGTGAACATGGAAAGGAGCCAGTTGCTAGACGCGCTATTATTACTAAGAAATAGCCCAATGCCGATAACTCATAAGCACAAGATAAGAGGATCATACACCGGATGACTACCGATATGCTGTGCGTCGTGTTGCAGAATCGGATCCTTGCCCGTAACACATCGGAATGCATCCACCGAGTCAGCGAGCCCCGCGCCGGGCTTAGCACCCAAAAACCTATAACAACAGGATCACAGTCGCTTCAACCTGCCGAAGCATTAGCTCAGGCTCACCATATTGCTCTATCAGCACTATCTCCACATTTCTACAGCAAAATGTCAGCACAACAGCACTCAGTCTTTGGCGCAGCGGAATACATCCCGCCCGACCCCATCTTTGAAGTCACCAAGCGGTTCAACGCAGACCAGAACCCTCGGAAGGTTAACCTTGGGCAAGGCACATACCGAGATGAAAATGCTAAGCCTTGGGTTCTTCCATCTGTGAGGGAGGCCGAGAAGCTGATCGTGAACCCTGGGCATGAGTATTTGCCTATCGAGGGTTTGCAAAGCTTCCGGGATGAGGCTACCAAGTTGTTGTTTCATGACACGTCTGCGCTGAAACAGAACAGGGTAGGCTCACTTCCGCCTTATTGTTGGTTGGGTCGCTAATAACTTCCAGATTGCGAGTTGTCAATCCATTTCCGGAACTGGGTCTCTCCTCCTAGCCGGTCTTGTTCTCCGCAAGGCGAATTCAGGTATCGAGAACATCATCATCACAGACCCAACTTGGTCAAACCACGATCTTTTATTCAAAGAAATCGGTTTCAACGTAGTAAAAGCGCCCTACTACAAAGATCGAAGCTTCGACTTTGAAGGCTACATCGGCGCTTTGAAGAAAGCCGATAAGCGTTCTGCTGTTGTTCTCCACGCATGCGCTCATAATCCAACTGGCTGCGATCCAACTCGTGACCAATGGAAAGAAATTGCAGCTGTAATTAAGGAGAATGGAATCTTTCCAATCATCGATTCAGCGTATCTTGGCTTCAACTCGGGTAACTACGATGAAGATGCATGGGCGATCAAGTATATCATCGAAGATCTCGGCCTTGAAGCCGCGATCTGCATGTCCTTCGCCAAGAACATGGGCCTCTACGGAGAGAGAGTTGGACTTACAGCGATCGTGACAAAGTCTGAAGACGCCAAACGAACGGTGTTCTCACTTCTTCAGAATGCTCAGCGACAGACTGTCTCGAATCCTCCTGTATACGGAGCTAGGATCGCAGCTACTGTCCTTGGAAACTATGACCTCTCAAAGCAGTGGCATCAAGATCTTGTCACCATGTCTTCAAGAATCAGGTCGATGAGGAAGAAGCTATATGACGAACTTGTGCGGTTGGGGACGCCGGGAGATTGGTCGCATATCGTCAACCAGACTGGAATGTTCGGCTATACTGGTATCAGCAAGCCCCAGATCGAACGTTTAGAAGGTAAGCTACCTCCTATTTATTGCAGCGAGTGCTAATCTGATATTAGAGCAATATCATATTTACATGGCGAACACATCGAGGATAAGTCTTGCAGGCCTTAACGAGCACAACGTGGAGTATGTAGCAAAATCATTAGATGAGGTGGTTCGGAATGTACAGTGAAGAAGGTGGATGCGAAACCAAAAGTAGTAGACATTAATCAATGACGAATACTTAATGCCAGAAAAATTCTTTTGATATCTCACTGGAATTTGCCTGTTGCGCGCACAGCTTTCCCCATGCCGCACATGAAATCGACCTGAGTGATGTTCATGAGGGAACCATGGGAAAGAAGAAACTACGATCCAGTGCATAACACCGCAAATACTTTCTTTCAGCCGAATGGTTTCTGCCTCGACCATCTCAAATGCACGGTTCTTCATCGGTGCTCCCGATCCGTCATTGACGATGAACGAGAGCAGATAACGGATCTGAAGACTCCGCATCGGGCCTCCCACACACCTCCTTAGATACTTCGAGAACACACAGATCCCCTAAAACTCCAAGACAACACCATGACCCCTGGACTCGACTGCACGTTCTAAAGTCACTGGCGTAGAACAAGACCCGTCCGTAACCGCTCCCCACCATCCCCATTATCTCGTTCCTCAAATAAACACTCGCATGTAATTCCATCCCACGCCGGTCAGACCTCCGATATAAACTAGAATATGCAAAATGGCTTCTAGCGTAACACAAACCCGAGACCCAAGTCGAACCCCTGCCCTTCGCCAGGACAAGCCGATGCATGGCGTATCACGCTGCGACCCCCAACTACCGCATCCGGACTAACTTCCCCAGATGTGATAAGATGCAAGACCAACGGTGCCATTCCCGTAGCTAGCAAACCCATGCAAGACTGCATATCTCTGTGATACGTGACCAAAGTGGGGTTAGCGAAAACCATCGGGAAACTCTCCCGCTTCAAGTCTAGACTTCCAACACAACTCGCTAAAGATAATAAAACAGAAAAGGCACCGATGACGGTCTGATAAGATGTCCATGTGACGAATTACCCCGCTTCCCCGCGGTGTTTATCCAAAGAGAAAGCGTATCGGCTGAGGTGCCGATAGGGTATAACCAAAGGTTGTTAGAGCCGTGTGAGATGGGGGTTCGAAGTCAAATAGATGATAAGGTTATGATGTTTCACTTCAAAAAAAGCCCATCTTACCACTACCATTGTCACTTTTCTTCCCTCTACACCAACACAGTAAGAATTGTGAAGAGATATTCAGTGCCTGACATGACAACACTTTCAACTACTAGTCGTTCACGAGCCGCTCAAGGCCTCACCCTCACACTGCGACCTACTTCACGAGTGCGGCGAGATAGCCTCATCGCTCTCGTCCGCTACTCCTCCACCAACGCCGCAGCAGCACTTGAAGCAACACGCACAAACACACCCGTCGTCAAAGGCGCAGAAACACCACTCTCAGAACTCCCTCCCTTAGTTCTCTACCGCTCTCTATTGGTCAATTCCATATCCTCAAGACCATGGCTTCTCGTCCCTTCACTCCATCTTCTTCAAAAGCTATCCAACCCTACAAACCCATATCTCTTCAATGTTGATCGCAACCCTTTGCTGCGAAGCTTGCTGAAGCATACGTTTTATAAGCAATTTTGCGCTGGGGAGACGGGCGCTGAGACGCAGTGTACTATGAAGTCGTTGCAGGATATGGGATTCAAGGGAACGATTCTTACATTTGCGAAGGAGACGGTTTTTGATGCCAAAACTGGTAAGGATCAGGGTTTTGGTATTGAAGCTTCGAGCTCGAATGAGTGTCAGTGGTGTGAGAACATTGAAGCTTGGAGGGAGGGAACTGTCAAAACTGTTGAGCTGCTCCGCGAGGGTGATCAATTGGCCGTCAAGTAAGTCGCTTCACCTTAGTCTTTCACAATATCGCATACCAACAGCTTTTTAGAATGACCGGCGCTGGACCTGGAGTCTGCGACGCTTTCGCCAACGGCACCGAACTCCCCAAGCAATTTGTCGACGCTTGCCACGAGATCTCCCAAAAGTGCAAAGACCGCGGCGCGTATATCCTCATCGACGCTGAATCTCAACACTACCAATGGGGCATTTTCCGCCTAGGCATGGAACTCCAACAAAAGTTCAACACTGACGGCAAAGTCGTTCTCTACAACTCCTACCAAGCTTATCTCAAGAGCACCCACGACACTCTCGCCAAGCATCTCCAAGCCGCTCTGGACAAGAACTTCACCCTCGGTATCAAAGTCGTTCGCGGCGCATACATGGCCTCTGATCCCCGCTCCCTAATCCACGACACAAAGCAAGACACCGACGACTCCTACAACCAAATCGCCCAGGGCATTCTTCGCCAAGACTTCCGCTCCTTCGGCACCACCAAACCCTTCCCCTCCGCGCAGCTCCTTCTAGCAAGCCACAACAAAGAGTCGCTAGTCAAAGCTCACGAAACCCACCAAGAGCGCACAAAGGCGGGTCTCCCGACTGTGCCGGTCAAGTTTGCGCAGCTGCATGGGATGTCGGACGAGGTTAGCTTCGGGTTGCTCAAGCTAAAGGATGATGCGGGGGTGGCTCCCGAGGTTTATAAGTGTACTACGTGGGGTACGCTTCCGGAGTGCATGGCTTATCTTACGAGGAGGGCTATGGAGAATAGGGATGCTGCTGCTAGGACGTTGGATGAGTATTCGGCGTTGAAGAGTGAGGTATGGAGACGGTTGGCTTTCTGGCGATAGGTGAAAAGTGTTTGTAATCGCAAAGAAGTATTAGTTAAGAATGGACTTGATTCTAGAATTTGATCTGCCTTGCAAATGTGTCCTTGTTCATGTCTTGTTGTTCTCTTCGAGGGGGAATGGACTGTATCATTCACCGCTCTGATAACGCTAGAATGTCTCAGCTTGGAGATAACATGGATGTCAGCGCACCTCACACGCCTCTCCTTATGCAGATCTCTTGTCAATGACACATTTCCAATCCTTGCAAATACTGTCGGTACTCACAAAGTGGGGTATCACATCTAGGAACTCAATTCCTCCATCTGAACAAAGCGTCACGAGTACTGAAACGTGTTCCATTGCATATCCAGTGGCGCCGGTGAGGGTCCCGTAGCCCTGCAACCCACTTTCTCTAGATGCGGAGCTTAGCTCTACCCCACGTTCAGCATCATCGTCGGCAGCCCTCCCGTTGATACTACCCCTCATCAAAACAAAGAGATAACATACCTGCATCTGCACGACTTGTCAACCTCTTTCCAGTCGTGGTTTGGTCTATTTCTTCGTGTGAGGTCACTTGATCGGCCGGTTGGCGAATAAGACGTTAAACTTTGCCGCATCAAACCGTATCCCCTGTACACAACAGAAATCGCAACAATGGCTGGCTTGAGCAATGCCACACTCACTATTCTGGGAACAGGTATGTCAACCGCCCAATGACTTGCAGCATATGGACTGACTGTTGCAGGAAACATCACAAAGCCCATTGTGAAGAATCTGCTTCCTGCCATCAAGGACGGCAAGACAGATCTGCCTTTCACAAAGATCATCGCCTGCGTGCGATCAGAGGGTTCTGAATCAAAACTCAACTACCAATTCTCAGAGTACAGCAGCATCTTGACTGTGTCTCGTGGCGACAATGTCAAAGCTGTACAGGAAGGCGACGTGATTGTCTTGGGCGTTGATCCAGCCGATATCGCTGACGTTCTCGCCCAAGATGGCATTCGTGATGCTCTATCGGGCAAACTCCTCCTCAGCGTAGCCGCTGGTTGGACAAAAGAAAAGCTCGAATCTACCCTCTACGGAAGCGAGACTACTAAAGAGAATGCCTCTGGCAGGGCCTGGGTTATTCGTACTCTGCCTAACATTGCATGCATGGTCTCAGAGGGACTCATTGCCATCGAGAAATCGCCTACCGAGCCTCAAGTCCCAACAGAGCTTATGGATCTCACCAAAAACCTCTTCAACACCATCGGTAGGACCACCGAAGTTGCTCCCCGTCTCATGAACGCCACCACAGCTGTTGGAGGATCTACCCCAGCAATGTGGGCTATCATCTGCGACGCCTTCATCGATGCGGCCGTAGCCGTTGGTGTACCCAGGGCAACTGCACAGACGATGATCTACCAATCCATGAGGGGTTCAGCTGCAATGCTTCAGAGTGGATTGCAGCCTGGGGATTTGAGAGATCAAGGGACTTCGCCTGAAGGCTGCACTATCGGAGGAATTATGGTTCTAGAAGAAGCGGGAGTAAGGGGCCATCTTGGACGTGCACTGCGGGAAGCGGTCACTCTGGCAAGGTTGATGGAGACTACTACCCATGTTAATGATACACGCCCTACTTCATAGACTGAGCTAAGAATAGAGTATGATAGAGTGTATTTTGTACCAAAGAACCAGACGCCACCTCCCTTTTGCCCTGCTGGGCTGCCTCCAAAGTGCAAATTATCTCCGATCTCCTGTACTAGCCTTCCCGCTCTGTATGCATTCCTGTACCTGCTTTTCATTCTACACGCCGTAGCTATAACCCTTCTAGAAGCATTCTCTATAGCAGCTTATGAAACCTAGACCTTGCTTCCATGTTTGCCACACAACCTACTCCAAAAGCTGGGATAATGCGCAAAGACCGCAGTATTGTGGCTGAGAACAGGTCTCTTCGGATCTGTGCCGAACGCTCAACCCATGGTATTCTCCGCGGTCGGGCATACAAGTCCAACCCAAGCAGGTGGACAGGCGTAGCAAAGAATTGTGAGAAAATGGGTACTGTCAACTGCGATATAATCGCCTTGGAGTGCGGGCTTGATGACAAGCTATCAGGTATGAGAGCTGACAGCCAAGGTGCCATCGTGAAAGACCCAAAGATCGTGATGGCATCTCTCATGAGAAACGTAGCTGTAGCAGCTCGAGGAACACCAGGCTTGACAACAGGAGCGACTTTATCAGTCGGCGTTGTTGAAGCACTGAACATTTGAGCAAAACGCACATCTTTTAGCACACCAAGAGGAACGTTTACTATCATCGTATTGACAAAAGTAATCGTCCCAACAGCAGCTTTATGAAACTCATGGGCGAGTGTATCTGATGCATTTGACACAGCGTATGTTGCTCCGTAAAGAGTCCAGACGTAGCCGAATGCTCGGCTGAAGATGAAGCGGCCTGGATGTTTGATAGCATTCAAGCTGTGAAGTTTCATGCCCTGTGCGAGAGGTCTGTTGAAAGAGACTTTCTCTACCATGGACCTGATGTTTGTTAATTGGGTTTTGTGATGAGAGGCTATAAGACATACTGGTCAATCACTGTGATTATTGGTGTTATTAGAGTTGCAGAGATAGCTGCTGCTGCTATGTCCCCAACGATGGGCTTCCATAGATGGCTGCGACTGAATGTTGCTTCAGCGACATCTTGGTGTTTTTCCATGAGGTACGGTATTGACTTTGACAAGGAAAAGGCAACAGGGAAGTTCGTTTGTAAGACTCAGTAAATGAGATATCCAAAAAGTTTGCTTGGGTATAGCGTTGTGACCCTTGACGAGAGATGCCAGCTTAGAGAAGGTGATAGCGATATTCCAGAAAGAAGAACAACTACCAAGCCAGCAAATGCCGGGAGCAGTCCCTCAATCCCAGCCATCCCTCCCAATCTGTGCAACAATACAGCTACACCAACACCATCGCACGGCCATACCGACACCACGGGATCCTCAACCGACCCTTCTAAACTCACTAAACCCCACCACCAAAACCCCCATCGGTGTCCCTCCCGTGCAGCTCCTTCAGGGTCTTGTGACACTGTCGGCCCCCCGCCCGGTCCCAAAAAGTGGCTTAACTTTTAGCGCTGTGAGGGGTAACTCAACCCTCCACTCCACTAAAAAAAACCTTCGGTAGCAGCCCCGACTTCAGTGGGATAAGGTTGTGATGTCAACATAAAAACGCCCGTCAGAAGCGGTTCTGTTTATGTTTTTCTCTATTCATCATATCATACTTGAGCTGTACAGTACGAGATCACATCCCTCTTACTACAAAAATGGCTTCTTCAGTTCGTGCTTTGACGTCAAAGGGTCGTTTGACTCCCCTTTGCCGTGTTCGTGCTTCTACACCTGTGATTTCACTGCAGAAGCGAGGTAATGCTACGATTGTGCCTTTCAGACTCCCCGCTGCTCGCAATGAGCCCAACGTAAGTAAACTATCTCACCATTTTCTGATTAATATTAACTGTTTAGCCCACATACACAAAAAACTCGCCTGAGCGCGCAAAGGTAGAAGCAGCTCTCAAAAAACTCCGCTCCCAACTCCCTCTAAAGAGCGAAATCATCTTCAACGGCGTATCCCAAAAAATCCACGCCAACGAAGACCAAGTCCTCCCCGCAGAACATGCCACAACATTCACAAACTACCCCCTCGCTTCAAAGGAGCAAGTCAGCGCTGCTATTGAATCTGCCCTAAAGGCGAAGAAGGACTGGGAAAACACACCGTTCGTCGACCGTGCTGCTATCTTCCAGCGCGCTGCGGAACTTGCTACTACAAAGTATCGATATGAACTCATCGCTTCGACAATGCTAGGGCAGGGAAAGAATGTCTGGCAGGGTGAGATTGACGCTGCGGCTGAGTTGGCTGATTTCTTCCGTCTGGCTGGTCATTACGCTGCTGAGATTATGAGCAAGCAGCCTGAGCGTGGAACAGATGGTATTTGGACTCGTATCGACTACAGACCTCTTGAGGGTTTCATCTACGCTGTTTCGCCGTTCAACTTCTCTGCTATCGGTGGAAACTTGATCGCCCCCGCTATTCTCGGCAACGTTGTCCTCTGGAAGCCTTCGCAGTACAACATTCACCCCAGCACAATCATCTACAAGATTCTTCAGGAGGCTGGTCTTCCTAAGGATGTTATCCAATTCGTCCCTGGTGATGCAGCTGAGATCACCGACACTGTCCTTGCGCATCGCGAATTTGCTGGTCTCAACTTTGTCGGTTCTTCAGAGGTTTTCCGCTCCATTTATGGAAAGATTGGTCAAGGTATTGCTGAGAAGCGATATCGCGATTTCCCTCGTGTTGTCGGTGAGACCTCCGGAAAGAACTTCCATCTTGTTCACCCCTCTGCCGACATAAACAACGTCGTCAACCACACTATCCGAGGTGCCTTTGAGTACCAAGGCCAGAAGTGCTCTGCTACTTCTCGCGCCTACATCCCCGAGTCAAAGGCCAAGGAGTTCTTCTCTCTCATGCAGCAGAAGATGAAGGACATCACCCAAGGCAGTCCCGACAAGGACTTCGAGGCTTTCATGGGTCCTGTGATCCACGGTCGATCTTTCGAGAAGATCAAGAAGATCATTGATGAGAGCAACAAGGATCCTCAGGTCAAGCTCATCACTGGCGGAAAGTATGATGGTTCTGTTGGATACTTTGTCAAGCCTACTGTTTACCAAGTTGACTCACCTGATCACCGTCTCTTCAACGAGGAGATCTTTGGTCCTGTTCTCGCTGTCTATGTCTACAAGGACTCTGACTTTACTCCTATGCTGAAGAACATTGATGAGAACGGTGGTGGTCTTGCTTTGACTGGTGCTGTCTTTGCTCAGGATCGCGCTGCTCTCCGTGAGGCTGAGGATGCTCTTCGCTACTCTGCCGGTAACTTCTACCTTAGTAAGTTCTCCCCTTTCCATAACTATCTTGCCCATAATTCTAACAGATTACAGACTGTAAGACTACTGCCGCTCTCATCGGCCAACAGTCCTTCGGTGGTGCTCGAAGCTCTGGTACCAACGACCGAGCCGGCAGCCCTGATATGCTCCGACGATTTGTTTCTCCTCGTCTCGTCAAGGAGGAGTTCTTTGAGCTTGAGGAGTTCTTGTATCCTTCCAACACCCAATAGACTTAGCATAGCCTATCTAGATTTGTACCAAAAGCTAAGAACTGAATGTAATGAACTTTTAATGAACACTTTTCTTGGCCTGCATGATCGTGACTTGTTACTCGACTTGACCTATGAATCTCAGTGAGACAGAACCCATGTTTAGCGCTTTGACTGTCCTTATTCAATTTACTTCTAAATTGACGCATCATCTATATGCGAATGCTTTGCATATGTTTGACAATTACGCAATCTCTTGAACGCTGCCTTTGGGTTATTGCGGCCTTTATACTATACTTTTGACTAATGTTCGTTTATCAATGACAAATCCTCAAGAGTCATTAGAGTTGCTTCATTTTAGCGATCAATCAGTTACAAACCTTTGTAAGACTAGACGCACCTGAGAACTTCCTTGAACCCACCTATGATGCCCGGCCGATAGCCAGACCAACTACATATACATGTCAGAAGCCGCAAAAAGGCTAGCAATTAAGCCTTTTCAAGCCACAGTAACCTCCGACGGAGGATATACAGACATCTAATTGGATGCTGGATACATGTCGTCTTGGTTTCAGGCTACAGAACGAGATATAGGTCTTGATTGGTATATGCATTCACGCTATATTTAGCCCAGGGGTCCTACAACGGGTTGACAGCTGCATACGCTGTCCACCTTGTTCTTTGGTACCTTAACGGCCTTCCAGAAGCTTGTTTAGATGTTCGCCGCCGTTTTCTGGAAGGCTTCTTCATAGCAAAAGGTATCGGGTTTGGAAGCCGAGGGCTGAGAGGAATTCTGCGGCATCGATAAAGAACCAGAACGAGGACTTTCTCACGTCACTGAGATTATAATCCTCGTTTCTTTGTTTCTATTCTCTTGAGACTCAACTCTCAGGGCTGGATACAATTGAGGTGACCGCTGGGGTCAGCATCTCTTACGGAGAACCATGTCGGCTTATCCTAGCTTCACCCCTGTAAAACAGTCATGGATGCACGCATGCCGGTCAGCGGCTTCTCATAGATCCCCGCGATAAACACTCTCCGATACCGGCTTCAAACAACTCCCGAATCTTCCATATCAGCTGAGTCCAGATAATGCACGTCGTCACCAGACCCCAAGACGCCAAAAACCGTAATCTCGAAGATCGTCGGGTTACACTTGCGGCTACGCTAACCTCCAAGCCAGACTCCACTTACTTCAGCACGGATGGGGAGACGATAACGCTAAAATAGCGTGGAGTGCTCTCAGTGCGACATGGGTGCCAATCAGTTAAGTATCAACATCGGGAAGTCTCCCGGTGTCGCATTGACAGCGTCACCAGTCTATTTTTGCATTTCTGGCTATTGTTGATAATTCGAATGGTGGAAAGGCGTTAAGTGTAGGCGCATCACGAGACGGTAATGGCCGATTGTCGAACGACGATGGGTTTGGAGGCTCGGAATGGGGGAATACTTATAGAATGACGCCTCAATTGCTTCAGTCTGATCAGCAATAGCTACAATTCTCTTCCAAGTGTAAACCATGAGCGTCTCCAAATCTGAACCAATCGTCATCGTGGGAGGCGGTGCCTTCGGCCTCTCAACAGTCGTGCATCTGCTCAAAGCAGGCTACAAAGACATTACCGTTCTCGACAAGGACGAAGAGGTTCCCTCCCGCTGGTCTGCTGCAAATGATCTGAACAAGATTGTGCGCGCAGAATACGAAGACCCTCTGTACCAAGACCTCACAGTGGTAAGTCCCCCCAATTACCCCAACTCCAACATTTTACTGGATCAATATTAACGAATTGGCCAATTAGAAAGCCATTGAAGCCTGGCAGACTCCCCTGTTCGCTCCGCACTTTCACCAAGTGGGCTTCCTGCACTGTGTTTCTGGCAAAGCACCCAAAGAAGCACTTGATACGCTCAATCGATTCCGCGCTGCTGCTGAACGAGATCCTCGTATGAGAGCTTATCTTTCGCCACTTGATACGCAGAAGGACATCTCAAATGCTGTTTGGCAGTACAAGGATAGTGCGTTTCCCGGTTGGAATGGGTACTTCAATAAGTTTGATGGTTACGCGCACTCAGGTAGCGCGTTGAGGTCAATCTTTCTGGCGACGAGGGCTCAAGGTGTGAAGTATATCCTTGGTGCAGCAGGCGCTGTATCGGAGATCGTCTATGAGAAGACTTCCTCCGGGCGCAAAGCAAAGGGTGTTAAAACCACCGGGGGTCTCTTCTACGCTTCCAATCTGGTTGTTGTCTCCGTCGGTGCAGCTGGAGCGAAGCTCGTCCCCGAGATTGGCAAGCAACTTGTCGCAAAGTCATGGTCCGTCGCTCATCTTCACTTGACCGATGACGAGACATCTGCTCTCCGCGGTATTCCTGTTACATATGCTCGCGATCTGGGCTTCTTCTTTGAGCCTGATCCCAAGACGAACCTTCTCAAGCTATGTCCCATGGGCGGTGGTTTCATCAATACCGATCCCAAGACAGGGGTATCTCATGCACCTACAGACTTGAAGCAGAGTGCCTTCCTTCCCGAGGGCGATGAAAAGCAACTTCGTGAGCTTGTGCGACAGACGCTTCCTCAGTTCGCTGACAGGCCGTTTGTCAAGAAGACGCTTTGTTGGTTTGCTGATACAGCTGACTCGGACTTTATCATCGACTACGTACCTAACACTTCATCAACGGTTCTGTTCTTGTCTGGCGATAGCGGGCATGGGTTCAAGTTCTTCCCTATCTTTGGTGGGTTTGTTAAGGATCTGTTGCAGTCAGAGAAGGGAGAGCAGCCTGTTGCTAGATGGCGGTGGAAGAACCCCAATACAGATGAAGGAAAGGGTGATTGGGGTGGTGCTGTGAGTTGGAGACTTGGTAACTCGACTGAGCTTGTTGATATACAGCCTGTTGGTCAGACCAAGCTCTGATGTCTCAGCATCGTTTTACCCTTGTAGGGTTTCTTGCTTTTCGAAAGCACTTGTTAGACATAACTGTGGTATAGTTAGCCGAATACTTCAATAATACTACTATAATATCACTCTAATTCCTTTCTCATACCTGTTTCGCCAATTTCTTTAAGCTTGGCTAGTGCGTCGGTATAGCCATGAAGCGAACGTGGCCAGAAGTACAAGCAATGTGCTTCATGTAAAATGAATAAACAAATTCTGTGCTCAGGATATGTTTAATAAAATGTTCCCAAATTTTCTGCTTCTTTTCTTGCTCATTTACACTGGGGTTGTGCAATAATTTTGTTGTTACATTGGCTTCTTCATTCGGCTTCATCATGACATTTTGTATTCCAGTAGGTGCTAAACTCCAGTTGAATGAGATAATAAATGCTTACTCATCTCGAAATACATGTCTCGGGTTAGATCAGAATTTATGGAAATCGTAGCCTGGTAACTTGTACATATTTCAGCCTCCAAGCTTTGGCTGAGACGCAACTCCAGGGTAAGCAGCTCAACCAGGATCTTCTGTCGGCGTTAGACAACCGAAGGTCAACCTATAGCTCAACTCTGATTGCTTCTCGAAGATTTCTAGAATATGCAAAGAACATTGAGTCACCGGATTCATTGCCCTCTCAGCATATTCCCCAAAATGAACGTCAGAGTCAGGAGGCAGCCCCGAAGTGACTCGGCCGACACGTCCGAGCTTTCATAGCACGTAATTGGGCAAAACCGACTCTCGAGTCCACTGTAATGACCGGGAGGCCTGCCGGTCACAGCGGACGGGATCCCGGGGCCGAGACGCAGAGCAGCAACCACTCAAACCCTCCATCTTCGGAGCAGCCTCTGACACGTCGGAACAGATTCGCGATGTAAACCCCACTTCAGATGAGGAGGTGATTATCATCGTGCTTTTAAAGAACAACGATTGAGTCAATATCCTACCTCAATTGGAACATCAACAAGACCAAATACAACCATCACTTTAATCTTTCATCAATTACTTATGTCAATACCATCACCATGGGCTCCCTCAACCCTGCACCCTCCCAACAACCCCATGTCCCCAGGTAAGTCTCCATCTCCAGTCCCAATCACCACCATCGCAAACTTACATTTCCAGCCCCGGAGTATGGTGTCCAGCAGTCACATTCTTCAACCACTCAGATGACACAGTAGATCATGCCTCTCAAGCAAAATACTTCGCCCATCTCGCCGACTCCGGTCTAAACGGTCTTATCGTGATGGGCTCCAACGCCGAGGCCTTCCTCCTCACCCGTGAAGAACGCTATGAGCTCATCGCCCTCGCCCGCAAGACAATCGGCCCTGACTTTCCCCTCATGGCCGGTGTCGGAGCTCATTCTACTAAGCAGACTCTTGAGCTCGCTGAAGATGCCCAAAAGGCTGGCGCGAATTATCTCCTCGTGTTGCCTCCTGCGTACTTTGGCAAAGCTACGAGTATGAATGTCGTTAAACGTTTCTTTTCGGAGGTTGCGAAGAAGTCACCTTTGCCAGTTGTTATTTATAACTTTCCTGGTGTGACTAATGGTGTTGATATTGATTCTGAGACGATCGTCCAGATCTACGAGGAGAGCAAGAAGTCTCATCCTAGCGGAAAGTCCAACGTCGTCGGCGTAAAGTTGACCTGTGGCTCCGTTGGAAAGATTACCCGTCTCGCAGCTCAAATCCCCCCCTCAGAATTTTCTACATACGGTGGTCAATCCGACTTCCTCATCGGCGGTCTAGCAGCCGGCAGCGTAGGATGCGTCGCAGCATTCGCCAACGTTTTCCCTACTCTCACATCAAAGATCTACGCTTTATACAAAGAGGGTAAGTTTGAAGAAGCGCTAAAGTTGCAACAACTTGCTGCTCTTGCTGAACGACCTTGCAAGGCGGGCGTTGCTTCTACAAAGTACGCTGTTGCTGTGTTTTCGGCAAGATTGGCAGGTGTTGAGGGGGCGGAGGAGAAGTTGGCGCCGAGACATCCGTATGAACCTGTAGGTGAGGCTGTTAAGGCGAGTGTTAAGAGTATTATGAAGGAGGCGGGGGATAAGGAGGAGGAGTTGCTGAAGACTTGGACGGATCGTGTTAAGGGACGCCTGAACTAGGTAGAGGGGAAAAGTCTAAACGTTGAGAATAATAGAGCTGTTACTGACATGAGACGAGACTTGTTATGCTATGGAGTGAGACGTGCGGGTGACGTGATGGTTTCGGAGGAAACGCCCGTTGACCCAGAGCTTCCAGGACTGTTCCACGGACTGTTCGATGCAAGGAGAGTCTACAGAGCACCCTGCAGCCGAACGACGGGAGAACAATGGCGAATACTTCCATCAAGTTCCCATGAGTCAAATGTCAACGCATTGGGATGAATGCATATCCAACGTCCCCCATGCATCATCAGTGGATCTGTTGCGTTGATTGTGTGCCATGCCCAACCCATCTGGGAAGCTGATGGTCAAGCGCGCACGGTGCTTCGATTATCGTTTCCCCATGTTCTAGCCCGACTAAAACGACCAGGGTCAAAGCCTATCCGCCCTCAAAAACGGCGACACCCAGCAGCTGGCGTTAGCTGTCCCACTGCAAAGTCGTTATCAACAGTGCACCTCCACTTGGTGAAAGCCCCCAAACTTACTCCCAGAGTGAAAAGATAGCGATATCTACCCCGCATCCCTTCATCTTCACCTTATCCCCTTCTTTCTTCCTTGCCAGTCTCCTCATTCCCGATTATTCCCCCAGCATTTCGTCTTTTTTTTTTTACCTTTTACAGCATAATACTCGTGACCCAGTGGCGGCTGCTCTAACCCCAACACTGCACTGCAGCAGGGGCAAAAAACCGCTGGAGCACTTTGAGCTTAAGCTAACGAAACCTTCTCTTCCCCGCCAACCACCCAAACAAATTCCTTTCCATTTCATTTCATTGTTCTTTCATCATACGATTTGTTGCGATGGCGCCTGGTTCGACGCATGCAAGGAAAACATCTGGTACGACTGCGGGATCGGGTCGTGTTTCAAAGAGATCTGATAATGCGTGAGTATGGCGCTGAGACCTGAATCCCCTGTATCTCTATCCGCCCTCAATTTCCCCTCACCTTGCAACGTCAACTTCACATCACTCACCGAACATCATTAATTACAAGTAGCAATACTGATGGGAGAATAGGTGCTCACGATGTCGCAAGCAGAAAATAAAATGTTCAGGTTCTCATCCCTGCGACGCGTGCAAAAAGCGCAAATTATCCTGCGAGTTTGACCAACGCGATCAAAAGGTCCTCGTCACGCGTGGGTAAGCTCACCGCAAGTGACTTCTGCGACATGACGTATTGATGGCTTTTGAAGGTTCATTCTCGATTTACAGCAACGCGCTGCGACGAGTCAATCCAGTACCGGGACGGCCGAGTATATCACGCCTGGGTCTTTGGATACGAACATCAATGTTGGAGGACCTTCGGATTCAGGTGTGTTTGATGGTCTGATGGAGGGTAATTGCTGATGATGATAGTTGAACCGCCGCCGCATTTGCCATCGCCTGGAGGAAATGTCTCTGCTTCGTTGCCCACAGAAGACTCGCTGCTCGGCAGTCACAGCAGTACCAATAGTAGCGGTAAGGGATTGGACCCCATAGCGTCAGCATTGGTGAATCCCTTGTCATCCGGACAGTCCAAGTTTATGGCCTCAGCGCAAGGTCGAGAATGTGAGCACTCATCACCTTCAAGGGGACTTCAGCTGACATTCCAGTCTATCTCGGAACATCATCAAACTGGTCCTTCACCCGACGCGTTCTCAGTCTCACTCACGAATACATCCACCAAAGCCCTATCTCGGTCGACAACCTACTCTTTGATGGCTTAGCATACGATCTTGGATGGGATGGCTCGAGGATTACCCCAGCACTGGATCCGCCAGTAATGCCAAGTCTCGACCATGCGGTCTTTCTGATCAACACAGTCAAGTTTCACTGCGGCCAACTCTTTCACTTGTTTGACGAGGAAACATTCATGGCGTACCTTCATCAGTTTTATGCCGATCCGAGCAGTTATATTGCAGCTGCGGACCTACCATACATTCACCTACTTCTTATTCTCGCTTTTGGCAAAGCATTCGCCGAGAACAACAACTATCAAGCGAAGAGACCGCCTGGAGCCGACTACTTCGTCACAGCATTGCGGCTCTTGCCGAGTATCCATATTCTTGTTTACGAACCACTGATATCGACAGAGATTCTGTGCTGCATCGCGCTGTACTTTGAGTCTCTCGACTACCGACACTCATCACATGGATTTGTATGATTCTCAGAAAAGTTGGGCTAAACATAAACTGACACATGGCAGATTGGGCAAGCGATGAGAGTTGCTCTCGGGCAAGGAATGCACACAGACATGCCCGTGGACCAACTGGGAGATCGTATCGTGGAACGAAGTCGCAGAATCTGGTGGACCGTCTACGTACTAGACCGCGAGATGACATCGCTCATGGGCTTGCCGCAATCCGTCCACGACGACGACATTCATCATCAGCTACCTCATTTTGACGGATCGACACAACGAGTGGCAGCGCTTCATATGCAGATTCGACTTTGCCGGACTATTGCGTCCGTTGGAAGAGGTAAGGCAGAAGCTCGTATTTCATGAACGAGGCTGATCCGTGGATAGGAGTTTACGGAGCGAACGGCCGGCTGAACAAGAAATTCTTGCTCAGCACCAAGAAGGTCCTGGAAAACATCGCCGGTCTTGCCGACGAGCTACAACAGCAATTTCCTCTCGGTGCAGATAAAGCGATAAACGGCGTTTCAAGGGTTGCAGGGTACCTCCATACTCTATATCATCAGGTAGCACCATTCTTCTGCAAGCCAACGACTCATGCTAACATCTGTCCTGCAGTGCATCGTCCTCGCAACAAGGCCTCTACTCCTCTGCTTCCTCAAAATCCGCTTCGAAACGCCCGATTCCATAACTGAAGCCCTCAACTCATCCCAAACTGTCTGGAACCTGATCAAGATGTGTATCGACTCTTCCTACCAGATGATCAACATTCTTGGCTGTTTGCAAAGTCAAGGTCTGCTTGGTAAATCAAGAGATTGATCTCGTCAACCATAGCTACTAACGATTTCTCAGAAGCGTTTCTACCGTTCGATCTTGAGTCGCTCTTCGTGTCGAGTTTCAACCTTCTCATCGCACCTGTCCTTGATCCCCGATTCTCAGAATACGACGCTACGTTCCGACATAAAACACATATCATCTTTAACGAGATGATAAGTAAGGGTAATCTTATCGCCATGTTCCGAAGGTCGGAGTTGCAGCAGCTTGATGATATGTTGGGTCGAATGCCGCGGGAACAGTCTGATACAACACCGATCCCGATCGATGGCCAGATCATTGGAGGAACGATAGGCGAAAGTGAGGGAGGTTTGAACGACCTGAATGACGATAATGAGACTATGGCTTCGATGTTGCCGGGCATGGACGATTTGGGGATGGATGCGTGGTTTACGACTGCGCAGATGATTGACATGGCGAATTCGATTGCGAATAGCGATACTGAGTTCCTATCACACACGATGATGGAACATGATATTTGGTGAAGGATTCGGGATAATTTATGGGGCATTGCTGGAGTCTGGGTAATCATGGTGTTGGTGATGCGGGTTTGTGCGTAATGGGAGGAATGATGAGCCGCAAGCTGATGGGACATTGGAGGAGTTTCAAAAGTTTAAGATTACATTTTTATGGCAATCATATAATGAAAGGAAGCAAAGTCACATTCATGTATTGACAACAAGCTATTGGAAAGTACCATAAAGACCGCAACAGGGTACCATTGAAGCAAATAGTGACGTTCCATCAACCGACAGCTCTCTCCAGCCCTTTTCTCAACACCATCCATGACTCCCTTAGTTGTCCTCCACCATCAGCCCACTCCTTCTTCTTCCTCTGTACCTCTTCTAGACTTCTCAAAGACTCCACTGCTCTCTGCTCTTCAATGTCCTTTCTGGAGAACCAGGTCCCGTGCAGACCATACGGCACTCGTTGCGGAAGCTTGACCTTGGTCACGACATCACGCATGTTCTTTGAATCAAGAATCCATAGCTCAGAAACAGCGGTTGAAGAGCATTCACCAGACGGAAGGAGCTGAGATTCATCAAAGACATAGAAAAGTAGATATCCGTCGTCTTCCTCGGTTGATGAAGCGCGCGGGACAAACCGCGGTTCTTGGGCGTAGTGATTCAGTGGAAGGCGGAATATATGTATAGGATCGCCCTCCTTCTGGTCTTCTAGAACCTCACCAACAGACCGCCTATCGACGCAACCAGTGACTGGAGATGTGTTCATCTTTTTGCCTCTTTCGATGAGTGTCTTTGCATCCATCTTGACAAGAAGGTCGACCTTGTCGGCTCTTCCCAGAGCAACCCCGAAGCAAGATGTTGATGTACTGCAGCCATAGACGTAGCGAGCTTCTTGCATCTCTCGATCCGGACGCACAGATGGAAACTCGAATGGTATGGCTGAGAGGGCGCACTGGGTCTTGACTTTGTTCTGCGGCTTTTTTGACATATCGAACTCGTAGTAATACAGTTGACATTGGTCGTAGTCATCGGAATCAGCAGTGGTAGAGAAGTAATCGGCCAAACCAGTGGTTTCACCTCGTGACTCGAGACCAGGGCCCTCCTTATATCTGCAAGCCTTTTCTCCCTTCTCGTCCCACCAGACCCGTGATTGAGTAGATTTAGGTCTCACTGGTGGCCTGATATTACCTTCTGTATAAACCAACGTGGAAGAAGTCATCCGACACGCAAGGAGGTTGACAGAGCTACACCCTTCATCTGTCTGAGAGTCCCAGGTATTTGCAGTATGGAAGATACAACATGGTGCTGCATGGAACCATCGCACATTGGAAGGCTGATGACGCGGAAACACGCCGAACCGTGAAGGTTTTGTCGAGTCATATGACACGACTTCTTTGCCTTTCAGTGTGTTAAGGGGGTCAAGACTAAGAGGGAGGTCCATGATTATGGTATGACTTCGAGACGCTCCAAAGTCATGCATCATTCGAGCACCAGATACACCCAAGACTGGCTGATTCACAAGTCTGTGCCCGGCAGCTTTTGTGTTGGCCTTGGGAACTACTGAGTAGTGTACGTATGGTGGCATGAAAGTGTTATGATACAGAAGCATCTCTCCAGTAAGGGGGTCGACCTTTGGGTGTCCCGTTGTCCATTCCTTCATGAAGCTGAAGAGCCCGCTGCCACCGAACGGAGAGTCGTTATTGTTGGCTGGACATGATTTGGGCTCTCCCTCAGCTCGAACGCCGTCGAACCAGCCGACAGTATCCAGCGAAGGAAGCTGTATCCTCATGGGCGGACCACTTTCGCATGTTGCCAATGCCCTCCCGCCGTGATATAACACAGCAGTATTGGCTACACTGATACGTTTGATGGTTTGTTGAGATCCAGGAAGATTGGAAAGTATAACCAGAAATATTGTCCTGAAGGTCGCGAACATGATCTGAAACATGGTCGATAGTGTGTTAACAAGCGTTGTGATGCTTGGCATAATCGGCGACATGACAGAAGTAGTTTTTCTGGATAAGTAGAGATCCGTCAATATGTACTGGTTCACAAACTCTGGTATAATCTTGCCATCTCTAGACGTTTTCTGAACGTGATGCCAGAGAGCATGCCGTCGCCATCAAACCAATGGGCATCTTTGCCAAGATCTTGGTGGCTGATGGGATTACCGCCATTGCGAACGTACTGACCACCAGTAAGTTCTGGAGGGATGTATCCACTATATGTGCTTGGAGTGAGATTTTTTGTCTGATGAATTGGAGCAAAGTTGCCAGTAAGATATCTATAAAAATGAGTATTGTGTTATGGGACCGTGGGACAGACTTACGGGTGACGGAGTGGCGGCGAGATATTCTCATCGGGTTGAGACATTGACGTTTGAGGGAATTTAGTTGCAGAAACTTCATGATTATATTTGGACGATGAGATTATTCGTGGTTGGATCGGAAATGGCGAAAATCTTACGCTTCAGCTTGAGTGAAGAAAAGAATAGACAATCAGTATGTTGAGCAGGCTTTCATGCTACATTGCGAGATCAATTCAATCCAAGGCGACAATGCAAATGGGAATGAAGTCGAAGTAACTATAGTTCCATGAAGTTATACAGAGTTCACCTACATACAACCAGCAGACCACCAGTAACTTAACTATATAACCCAACAAGATCAAGATGATCAGACAAAGAGGTAGGTAATTAGCATCAATCGATGGATAACTCGGCACAAAATGGAGATATTCATCCATCAACTTCACTAGCACGATCTATCTTTTTCTCGGACCGCGTCATAATCAAGTTTCATATCCATCACGGCAACGGCAATATCAAAAAGACCGAGTATCCCGAACAAGGGTCTGAATTAATTGATGACAAGTAGACTCCATAGCCAAAAAAAGTTGAAGAAAAAAGTCGTGACGTCAACGAGTCCCTGAGTTGTAACATGACAGAAAACACCTCTCAACTTACACTACCATCTGAGGGTGTAGTGGGGGGAAATTATTGTCACCTAAGAAAATCGGACAGGGGTATGTTGTGGCATGAAGGCTGTGTTAGTGTCTGAAAAACAAACTGTGGACACACGCACCACTCAAGCTCCGACTTCTTCCATAACAACCTTTCCTTCAATCTTTTTGACTCTGGCTTTATTTGAAGCCGTTGAAGTTGATATCGTATGCCGTCACATTGATCATTTTGTTCACGTACACGAAATAACTTCTGTCAAAATGGGCTGGGAATATGCCCAAGTGTACGTATTCTTCGCGTGATTAAGGGGCTTTACTCATCCCTTGATAGGCATCTGAAATACACGATACCGTTTGGTGTTGTTTTGGCGACGGTTTATAGACCGTTGATGTCGCGGTTGGATGTTTTTAAGCTTGTGTTTTTGATAACGGTGAGTTTGGTTCAATGATTGACGGGCTTGAAGCTAATTTGTCTAGGTTGCTGTTGTTTCTACCATGTATGTTTATTTTGGAGGGGATTTTTTTGAGATTTACTAACGCAAACAGCCCCTGGGACTCATATCTCATCAGAAATCGGATATGGACATATCCTCCCGGTGTTGTCGTTGGTCTTATGGCATGGGATATCCCAGTAGAAGAGCTCTTTTTCTTCGTCATCCAGACTCTGAACACCTCTCTTCTCTATATGATCCTCAGCAAACCAACCTTTCACTCTATTTACCTCGGTAACAAGACGACTTGGGGTAAAATTGCTGGCCAGATCCTTTTCGCATCAGCTATCATTTTCGGCCTCGTTTCTGTTTCTTCTGGCAGTGAGGGCATGTACATGGGCCTTATCCTCATTTGGGCCTGTCCCTTCCTCTTGTTTCTATGGTAATCATCAACTTGAGAGATTGTTTCACGCTGCATATGTTAATCATTGGCAGGTCAATTTCTTATCAGTTCATTGTGAATTTGCCATGGACGAATACGGCACTTCCTATTGCTCTGCCAACGTTGTATCTGTGGGTTGTTGATACTTTTGCGTTGCGAAGAGGAACGTGGAGTATCACTTCAGGCACCAAATACGGTATTGTCTTATGGGACGGCCTGGACATTGAGTAAGTGGCTATCCTTTTGAGAAACTGAACTATGCTAACCATTTGCAGGGAAGCTGTCTTTTTCCTTCTCACCAACACCTTGATTGTCTTTGGCCTCGTCGCTTGTGACAACACCTTGGCCATTCTCGACACTTTTCCAGAGCATTTCCCTCGAACAAAGGGACTGCCTAACCTGCTTGTGATCATTCGAGCTCTTCTGTTGCCCAAAGAGAAGTATGATGAGGAGCGCATTGAAGGTCTTGTCAGCGCAGTTGCTTTGCTCCGGAAGAAGAGCCGAAGCTTCTATCTCGCAAGCGGCACTTTTGAAGGAACACTTCGCATCGATCTCATTCGTCTCTATGCATTTTGCAGAGCTTCTGACGATCTCGTCGACGAGGCTCCATCTATTGATGACTCCAGAGCCTCAATCGAGAAGCTGAGAAAGTTTCTTGACCTCGCTTATGAGGAGAACCAAGAGGAACCTTCACAAAGACTACGAGAATATGTCACGTCGAACATACCAGAGATGTTCCATATGGCTCTTCTACAACTACCTACCTATTATCTACCCAAGCAACCCTTGGACGATCTACTCAAGGGTTTTGACACCGATCTTCTCTTTGACAGAAAGTCGGGCGCATTTCCTATCGAGACCACTGAGGATCTAGATGTCTACGGAAGTCGAGTAGCCGGCACTGTTGCAGAACTCTGCAACCACCTCATTCTCTATCACACCCCAGAATCTGTCCCAGAAGACATCCAACGGGAAGTTGTTGCTTCAGGACAAGAAATGGGCATCGCACTTCAATACGTCAACATCGCCCGCGACATCAAGACCGACGCAGAAATTGACCGCGTCTACCTCCCTCTCACTTGGCTGAAAGAAGCCCAACTCACTCCCGAAGATGTAATTCAGCAACCTCATGGCCCTACCATCGAGACTCTACGTCACAAATTGCTTGATCGTGCTTTTGAAAAGTACAACATGGCAAAAGGTGCTATTGATAAACTCCCCTCAGAAGGAAAAGGACCTATTCGCGTCGCGGTTGAGAGTTATATGGAAATTGGACGCGTTCTCGGAGAGAAGGGTCCTCCTATGAAGAAGGGCAGGGCTACTGTTCCTAAGGTGAGACGAATTCGTGTTGCTTGGTCTGCATTGAACAAATAGCGGGGTGTATGTAGCGTGGAGCATGTAATGGTAGAAGTCATAGATTCATAGATTATTCATTTCATTCCACTTGACTCTCTCTTCAGCTTATTCTGGGACACCTTTGTAAAATTACAAAATTTTAATCTATCCAACCATTGTAATATGCTTGGCATCATCAAGTTTCGTGGCGTGATATTTTTGCACAGCTTACCGTTGACACATTTTGACAGCACCACCATCATAAAAACATCCACCAATCATTCAACACGCATCCCATCACCAAGTCCACTAAAAACCCTTCAAGCCAAACCCGTCAAAGATCGTCAACGCATCAACGACTTCAATTCCCCTGCCAAATTCTTTAAATCTTCCGTACAATCACTTTAATCCCTCAAAATACAAACTGCGCCTCTTTCAGCACAGCGTAGCCTTTCACATGTACGCCAAGTGTCTCATTAAACGAGTGCGAAAGAAAAGGTGGATCAAAACAAAATGGAAGACGTCATTGACTCTATTGCTCTGATTATCAAAACCGTTGGCTTCCGAGGGGTGAGTCGGTTATTGTTTGAGCATCTTCACTTTTTACAGCGAAAATGAGCGATATTAAGAAATCTGTTATTGTTATTGGTATGTTATAGTAACTCTGATGAAATATGAGGTGGAGTTGACTGACGATGACTAGGTGCTGGTGTCGGTGGTGTTTCTACTGCTGCAAGACTTGCAAAAGCTGGCTTCAAAGTTACTATCCTCGAGAAGAATGACTTTACCGGCGGACGATGTTCTCTAATCCACAACGATGGCCACGTACGTCTTCACCTCACTCTATGTACGCCCACTAACCTTGTCAGCGCTTCGATCAAGGACCATCTCTTCTTCTCCTCCCTCGCTTCTTCCACGAGATCTTCCAAGACCTAGGAACATCTCTTACCGCCGAAGGAGTCGAACTATTAAAATGTGAACCAAACTACAACATCTGGTTTGGCGACGGTTCATCCTTTGAAATGTCCACTGATCTCACCAAGATGAAACAAGCCATTGAAGCTGTTGAAGGCATCGATGGTTTTGAGAGATATCTTGGTTTCCTTCAGGAGTCGCATCGACATTATGAAGTTAGTGTTGAGTCTGTACTTCGAAGAAACTTTCCTAGCATTTTGAGCTTGGCGAGACCTGAGGTTTTGTTCAATCTGTTTAATATTCATCCCCTACAGAGTATTTGGACGAGAGCTAGCAAGTACTTTTGGACGGAGAGATTGAGAAGGGTTTTTACGTTTGGAAGTATGTATATGGGTATGAGTCCGTTTGATGCACCGGGAACGTATAGCTTGCTTCAGTATACTGAGCTTGCTGAGGGTATTTTATATCCTCGAGGTGGATTCCACAAGGTAAGTCTCTCAACTTCAGACGATGAGTTTCCCACTAACAGGTTTCAGGTCGTCGAGGCTCTGGTCAATGTTGGCCAACGTCTAGGTGTTGAGTACCGCCTCTCAACTGGCGTCAAGTCCATCTCCATCGACCAAGCAACCGGCAAAGCAAACGGTGTTATTCTGAGCGACGGAACACATTTACCCTCAGACATTGTCATCTCAAACGCTGATCTCGTCTACACCTACAACAACCTTCTTCCCAAGACAAGCTACGCAGACTCACTATCAAAACGAGAGACCTCTTGCAGTAGTATCTCTTTCTACTTGTCTGCTTCCAAGATCATCCCCGAACTCAACGCTCACAACATTTTCCTTGCGGATGAGTATCAGGAGTCCTTCGACAGTATCTTCAAAGAGCATCTGATTCCTTCGGAGCCTTCTTTCTATGTCAATGTTCCTTCGCGCATTGATCCTTCCGCCGCTCCTGACGGCAAGGACTCCATCGTCGTTCTTGTCCCCGTTGGTCATCTTCTCTCAGACTCTGAAGGAACGCATCGAGGTTTGTCCAAGTCTGGAAACTATGGTGGTCTCGAAACAAGCCAGGACTGGGACAAGATGATCTCTCTCGCCCGCAATACAGTCATCGCCACAATGCGAGCAAGAATCGGTGTAGACCTCGCTCCTCTCATCGAGAACGAGATCATCAACACCCCCTTCACATGGCAAGAGAAGTTCAACCTCGACAAGGGCGCCATTCTCGGTCTTAGCCACTCCATCATGAACGTTCTTGCCTTCAGACCTGGAACTCAGCACTCCAAGTACAAGAACTTGTACTTCGCTGGTGCCAGCACACATCCTGGTACCGGTGTTCCTGTCTGCATTGCTGGAAGCAAGATTGTTGCTGAGCAGATTCTCAAGGACTCAGGCTTCAAGAACCATCAGATTCCTTGGGCGAAGGATACTGCCAAGTCTCCTAAGGGTGGACTTGACAAGATGAGTGATTCTTCGTTGACTTTGTTCCAAGCTTTCTTGGGAGCTTTGGTTGCAATCCTGTTGGCTTATTACTACCTTGTTTTTGCTGCGAATTAGCGAGCATTAGTTAGATTGATCAATACTGGTCTTTTGGCGCTAGTAATTAGTTAGAGATAGAATGAAACTCCCCTTATACCTATGATCTACTTGTCTGTATCCATGATCCCCGACACTCGACGTTATGGACTGAACAACATGATAATTACCTGATCAGAAAGAATCGGACTCTCAATAATTCTCATGCACTGTCCCAAACTGTGCTTGATCTGATCATCTTCAACCCCACTGAAACGTCGATCCCGTCGCGTTACATGGAATATTCCTATCTCGACCTCAATCCGTCATCACTTTCGGCAAATGCATCAATCAGCCTTACAATTCCCAGTTAAACTACCGTGGAACCTACCTTTTCATACTACGGCTACCGGCAACGTTTTTAGTCACTTGATGCCACGTTGAAATCTGGTGGTGTGGACTCACATGTCAGCACGTCATAGACTCGATATCAGCCATCGCGGATTCTGACAGCGCGTATTGATGAGCGTCGCATTTTGTTTTTGCAATGACGATTACTCGGCATTTATTTCCGTGCGTGCTCGGGAGGGCCGGATATGAAGTCATGGAGAGGGAGATGGAAAACGTGGGAATGGGCTTGGCTGCATTTAAGGGTTTGAACCTGTATCCTCTTGGCTTGCAGAACATAGGATTTTTCGTTCCACGAATACGAAGGTACTTTTTACCATTGAATACACTGTTATTTACTATGGCTGATCACCTTTACGCCAGAAAGAACGGCGCCCTGGACGTTAACCGTGCGCCTTATCAACCCCCCAGTCAAGACCAACTCACTAACAATTCACTACAGCTGGCATTGTCAATGGGCAACGCAGTGACATCAACATTACAGTCAGAGGCTCTGACTGGTACTGGGCTGTCTGTGCAGGTGTGAACACTAAAACAATGCCTGGGGTTGGGTAACAGAAAGACTAATTGTGTTCAGTCATGACAGTTTCAACCTTCGCGTTTCTCGGGCTTGGAATGAGAAAGCCTCGCACCGACCGTATATTCCAGTAAGCTCATCACAGCTTTCCTTAAATACTCTTACATTCTTTCCGATTAATGAGTGTGCGGGAGTCGAAATGTCATGCCCTTTACTGATCTCTTTAGCTACATCACTGCATGTATTACCATGATTGCATCTATCGCATACTTCTCAATGGCATCGAACTTGGGATGGACTCCCATTGCCGTTGAATTCCAGCGATCCAATCACCGCGTTAGTGGGATATATCTCGAGATATTCTATGTCCGTTATATTGACTGGTTCTTGACAACTCCGTTGCTACTGGGACGTCTCCCTTCGATCTCATGATGCCCACATTCAACTAACACCTTGAGTAGACCGATTTGCTTCTTACTGCTGGAATGCCTTGACCAACTGTTCTATGGGTAATCCTCGTGGACTGGGTTATGATTGTCACGGGACTAGTTGGGGCCCTCGTTAAGAGTTCCTACAAATGGGGTTATTTCGCGTTCGGTAAGTCGTCCTCCATGCATTGACACCACCATCACTAACATGCCGCCCAGGTTGCGCCGCCCTCGCATACATTGTTTACGTGCTCGCTTGGGAAGCCCGTCTGCATGCCAAACACGTTGGTCCTGATGTCGGTCGAACCTTCGTCATGTGCGGTTCCCTTACTGCCGTTGTCTGGATTCTCTACCCTATTGCCTGGGGCGTCTGTGAAGGCGGTAATCTGATTGCCCCTGACTCCGAAGCTGTCTTCTACGGCATCCTCGACCTCATTGCGAAGACCGCCTTTGGAGCTCTGCTCCTTTGGGGACACCGAAACATTGATCCTGCTCGCCTTGGACTTCGTATTCGGGACATTGACGAGCGTATCTTCCCTGATGGTCCTAACACCAAGGGCACACATGGACAGAGTGTTCAAAACGACACTGCTACTGCTTCTGGCGCTAATCTCAACCCAAACGCTTAAGTGGTAGGTTATTTATTGGTACAAATTATTAGCCTTGGCGGTCTGGTTCTTGACACTGACAAGATCTGCGATGCCGATCTCTGGCGCGGGTTTCCGGTCAATTTACTAACCGTGTCTGTTAAATGTTGTTTACGAGTTGGATGAATGAGCATAATTCCATGTACAAGTACTAGTCTGATGATACTCGAGGTCTGTTTCGTGGCACGGATATGTCTTGGAGGCTTGTTCTGATTGTATGGGTTTCGATCTCTGTATCTTTAGTTTTGTTACATACTGACATCTTGCTTAATTCAATAGTTCATAACACCAACTCCTTCAGTTCAAAAACCTGCTTCACGTTTTTGGTGTAACCCATCGGCCTGTTAAAAGATGATATTACTTCAAAATGAATGCTTCGATATTCTTGGATGATGTCACGCAGGTTAATATTTATAACGGAAACATTCCATTTCTATCTATGCAGCAAGTCCGTACACGTAAGTCTTTAGAGGCTATCACGTCTAGGGTTTAGCATGATATCCAATGAACGAAATAATTGTCTTGCAATAATCTAACTAGCACTCCCTCCCTCAGCTTAGTCCGCCTTCCTCTCTTCACTCTTGTCAGTAGTCTGCTGAGGAGTTGCAACTCGCATAGGCGTTCCCTCCATCACCGGTGTGATACCTCCGTTCATGTAATGATCCTCCCAGTCCATGTCACTGAGATACTTGTAGTCAAGACCTCTGATCTCGTGTTCCTCGCTAGCTCGAAGATGCAGACCAGGGATTTTACCGATGACAAAGAGCAACAAGCATGAAATGACAAATGACCAAGCTGCACAGGTTACAGCACCAGCCAGTTGTAGACCAAGCTGGCGGTAGTTACCATCCCACCAACCACCTGCATAAGCGTCTCCTGATACACCGTCCAGCGCAGGAACATATCCAGTAGCAAAAAGACCCGTCAGGATGTCTCCGATAACGCCACCGATGCCATGAATGGCAAATATATCGAGGCCATCGTCAACTGAGAGAATGTACTTGTATTTCACCGTGTAGAAACAGCAGAGCGCTGTCATGGAGCCAATGACAGGCGAGACATAGACGAGTGTAAAGCCTGCCGCGGGGGTGATTCCCACGAGCCCTGCAATTATACCACTGCAGGATCCGACAAGGGAAAACTTTCGGGTATGGAGGTACCCAAGAAGGACCCAGGTGATGCCACCAGCACAAGCCGAGAAGTTTGTGTTAACAACGACGTAGATAGATCGAAGCGTCAGATTGGCCGTTGAACCACCATTAAAGGCAAACCAGCCAAACCAGATAAGGACTGTTCCAAGGACCATAAGCAGTGGATTATGTGGTTTGTAGTGTACCGCTCGCTTGCGATCGGTGATGTTGGCGTCGGGGAGTCGAGGACCCAGCATGATGGACCAAGCCAGTGCACCAAAGCCAGAGGCAATGTGGACTGGTCCAGAGCCTGCGAAGTCGTAAAGACCAAGCTTAAATAGCCACCCGGACAAATTCCACTCTGCATAGGCTAGACTATAATGATGTTTGTTAGTGACTTTCTTGGCGAGACGAGATTTGGCCATGATAAGGCTCGGCCCAGGGGGAGACCGCGACGTAGAACATACGGGTAGTATACAAAGGTAGTCCAACATAGAAGGAACACCATGCTAGGCCATAATCTGCCTCTTTCCAGCATTGCTCCAGCCAGAATCATGGCAGTGGCCGTGACGAAAGTGACACCGAAGATCGCGTCTGTTGTGAGAATAGTCAGCGACAAGTGTTGAGGAGCTATCATGGTGACTTACAGAGTATCTCTGGGATATCAGAGTTCGCCATTGATGGCTGAGCAAGGACATTGTGGAATGCAGCGAGCGACAAGTCACCCAGGATAGGGTTTGTAGTGCGAGACTGATACAGGGAATAACCATAAATCCAGAATTGAATAGCTACGACGCAAGCACAGAAAAGGGATTGAAGCACCATTGTCAGTGCAGCTTTCTTCCTATGCATACCGGCGTCTTCATGAAAGTTCCATTAGTATCTGAAGTTTAAGGTTTCGATGTGGGTGCATGTTTTTACAGAGAAAGCCGATCGCTGGAGTGATCTGCCAACAAAGAATGGTGCATACTAGCATCCAAGCTAAATCGCCCTATGAAGTATTATTGCGTTAGTTCTATACGATGTAAAATTTGAATCGCAGCATCGAGAGTGAGCAGTTGGGGAGTAATGCCCAATGCAGCTCTCCAGAATGCCGTATGATGGCGTACCTTGTCATAAGTAGCATTTAAATCATGGGTAACTGGGTTACCGCCTGTTGGATTGTCGTTGTAATCGGGCCACTCAGTGACCGGAGTGATTGTCGAAGCCATGTTGTACAAACTTGAGCCCAAGATTCAACTGCCCGCTACTGAACTCCATCCCGACGGCAGAACCCACTGTCTATTAATGACTTTCCCCCTCTTGAGACCCTAAATCCTCGTATCTCAGACATATCCTAGTGTTTTGCCAAGAAATGGGTATCATAGCTGAATCGGGAACATTTTTCCTTTTCCGGCGAAACAACGCGAGATAAGAAATAAGGTACAAGATAACGTTGCTTCATCGCGACGTGGCGCATATTCCTTATCTTTGGCTGCAGGATGTGCGGTTGGACAGATCTGAGATGGACACAGATAACGGACTAGCGGACTGTTGCCGTGGCTTTCAACGCATTCCGGGGCAGCATAGAACAGAATAAAAGAGCATGTCAGTTGGCAGGACTCTTACAAGATAGTCATTAATCCTCCAAGTTTAAAAGAGAAGCATCAAAACTCATACAAAATAATGCAACTTTAGTAGATTAATGGCTCTATCAATGGCTGATAGATAGGTTCATGACTTCACGTATCTTGTCTTATAAGAGCCAATGGTAAGTGATTGTTGGCCGGTGCCTTGCAGGGGATGGAATGTTAGTCTGTAGTTAGCTACGACCTTATCTTTTGCCAGGTTCGCTAGTTGAGAAACGCGGAGAAAGGCATGAGACTTATTGGCGGGGAGCGAGGCGGGGCGCGCGTCGTTCAGTCTACAAGGCCGCGCCAAATTTAAGGTTGCGATAAGAGATTATGCTTATCTCCTTTAAGATTAATGAGAGCTAATCAGAGGAATTTCTGGGCCCACTCTGACAGTTGAACTGAGCCCGGCTACCCGGTAGCTCTGGGATCGCCCAGGATGCAAATGCCAATGTTTGCGTTTATCCGATCATCAGACCATTTGGACAAAATTAATGTGTTTATAGATATAACTGTTGAGCGAGTTTAGTGCTTTTTCTAATGAGAAGAAGAGTAGGTCGTGCACATATGTGAGTTTTCGTGTAAAAAACACCAGACAAACGGATCTTGTGCTGGAGGAGGCATGCTACTTCGCCCGAGTCTCCCGCCTCCAGGTTCAACGCAAGCACATCATGTCTAAAACTACAATAGTGATCATGGTAGAACTTCAATATGGGAATAAGAGATGCATTCCAGGTATTTAATGAGGACCTAGCTCTGTCCTATCTTTTTTTGACAACGAATTCAAGCGGTTGTTTCACATGACGGTTCTCGTTGAAACTGTGGGGCTCTGGCCCATGACGCACTACGCGTCCGTGGGAAATGAAAACACATTTTCTCACTGAAGCAGCGTTTGTTAAGGCTCCGTACCAGCTTTGTCATGGTGCTGTTCGAAGAAAAATATCGCTATTGATGACAATGATTCTGTTCATGGGTAAGTTGTCATGCCATGCTACAACCAGTCGAATAAGCGCAGCATGGGGACGGCATCCCGACCAGAACGGGCGCCGACTCACAAGGCCGGCCCCACAGCCATGAAAGCCCCGACATGCCGATCCGTCATCACATGAAGCTTTATGTACTTCGTGTGTCTTTATAAAGAAGCCTTTTAATTGCTTGAAAGCGACCAATGCGAGCTTTATTTTTATAGTCTTGTCTTTAGATTCTGGCATTACAAATTATCAATCAGCACGATAACTTGTTCAGTTCACTCAGAAATGGCCAACCAATCCGTTATAGTCGTCGGCGCAGGCCCTGTTGGCCTTTTTACAGCCCTGATACTTGCCCAAAAAGGGATCAAGGTAACAGTGATTGAGGCAGATGAAGGAATCTCTCGGAGTCCAAGAGCTGCAGTGCAAGTTCTCCCATCCCTTCGTCATTCAACTACTGGCATTTCAATCGCAGACAGCTCACTTGCGTCACTCTCGAATTCGCCAAGGCTGGAATCGTCAAGGAGGTTTTTGAACACGGCTCTAGAAACGACCACGGATACTGTTGGCGAGACGGAAACGACACAACAAAGGTCCTCGCGGATTTCACGCCTCCACCTGTCGATAACCCCGATCTTTGCGCTGTCATGATAGGCCAAGACGTTTTGTCGCAGATTTTCCTGAAGCATTTAATCAACACGGGAAATGCGGAGATCATCTTCAACCACGCCTTCACTCGCGCTGAAGATCACGGCGACTCAGTTACTGTTCACGTTAGACGTGTACTCGACGATCAAGAGTTGGCCTTCAGCTGTCGGTATCTTGTTGGAGCTGATGGTGGTAAGAGTTCCATTAGAAAGTCCCTGGGCTTGTCGCTCGAAGGGTATACCTGGCCAGACATACGGCTCATTGCAGTGAACATCCTTTATGACCTTGACAAGTTTGGATGGAAACAAGGCAACTTTATCGTTCATCCAGAGGATTGGGCCATTGTTGTAAAGTGCGCGGGAAAGGGACGTTATGGAGGATCGCCACCAGCATTCCGTTTGCTGAAGGTGCTGATGGGGAGCCTATTACTGACAAGGCGTTCTTCATATCATCAAAGAGAGGCTTGCGAGGATCTTGCCCGGCAATACTGATGAAATTATCTACCTCCAGGCAGCTCCATATACGATTCATCAGCGCTGTGTGCCAAAGTTTCGCGTTGGTAATATTATCCTCGCCGGCGACGCTGCCCACGTAAGTTCTTCCTTAGCACCACATACTTCGTCTCTAAACACTCTCTAGCTCAACAACCCCGTTGGTGGATTTGGACTGACGACGGGGATACTTGATGCCGCTCATCTGGGCAAAGCTTTAACGCAGATTCTAAACGAGAATGCCCCAGATGCAGTCCTCGATGAGTACGCGAAGGCCAGGCGTGAAGTCTACACCAACATCACAAATCCAACATCGACTGCGAATCTGTTGAGACTCAAGTCAACTGCTCCTGAAGACGTCATCGCGAGAGAGGCGTTCTTCAAGATGATGAATGATCCAAACGATAGAAGCCAAGTCTTTGCTGTTATGGCGCAGGAGATGGGGTTATCGACTACCTTGGATATGAAGGATTTGGGGCCAAGGCCACAGCTGTGAACTTGAGAAGGATAGATGGAGTAATTCTCAGCTTGGAATGAGAGAGTCATTAGCTTCTCAGCCGTATTACGGCTTTAGAGTGGCAGTGATACTTAGCTTAACATTGGCCTGTGCCCAGTATCACTCTCAATGCCACCTTATTTACGGTCATAAACCGACGTCTCCAACATTCGCATGATATGAAACAAAAAATTGGACTGAGTACCGCTCTATCACCTGACTGCGTAAAAAGCCACATCTCTCTCTCTCTCTCTCGTTATCCCGATTACCAAGCGATTATTTCTCCAATAGCTTTACACATGACCCGGATAGTCTGCGGTCTCGCTATCCGCTTCAGTGTGGTGACCAATAGGTAACCAAAAGCCCCGCATCTTAGCCTATACTCCGTTGACTACTCGCGAGACCAGTAGGTCTACTACTCAAACCATTATACGTAACGTCGCCCTATTCTATCCACGGGAAGTCTTCTGAACATGCGTGTTGTCTTTTTGATCTTGACCTTTAGTCACCGACTCCGTCAGAAGCCGAGCTGTTTCTATCTGGCCTCACCAAAGACAGGACACTGCTGTTTGAAAGGGCGGCGCTAAATGGGCAGCGCGTCTTACTACCGCGACCTAACCTGACCCACGGTCCCGCGGTCACCGTGAATGCCGTCTCCACCATCCCGATGGCACTTGTCAACGCTACCCCAGATCTCAATTTGGCCAAGTCTAGTCTAGCTGGGGTAAACCTGGGGAACAGGCGATCCGTACTCCCGCTATTCGCCCCGACACCTTTGCGAATACCGTGGTAGCCAGCATGCGAATTCCAGCCACCGGCATTCAAACACGGATGTGCTTTTCCTGTGACCTATAATATAATAAAGCTGAGTCCCACGGTGTTTTTCTACTGGCACATCCCCGCTTCTCCAGCATTCGGCTTCTGAGTTGCATCGCCAACATGGCTTCCCAATCCCCCATTCACGCTCCTTTTGAACAGGATGCTACTCGAATCCACTCCAAAACGATAATATGCCTTTTCGTCAGTCACTCTGCACTTTCAAAACCTCCAAGCTAACCAAAGTCCAGGCGGTCAACATCATATACCTGACGCAAATCTTTTCTCTCGTCGGCACAGGCCTCTTGGCAAATACCATGGCCCAAGTCGTCGGCGGTAGTGGACAGACTGTCTGGTACTCATCCTGCATCACAATCCTCACCGTCATTCTAAATCCACCCATCGGACAAGTCGCTGATTACTGGGGCCGCAAAGCCATCCTCGTCGTTATGCCACTTGCTGGTGTAGTGGGTAGCATCATCGTGTCCCGAGCTCAGAGCTCCGGAACCCTCATCGCCGGGTTCGCTATCTTGGGTCTCAATTATGGAAGCCAATCCCTCTCTGTGGCCGTCATGTCTGAGATTCTTCCTCGGCATTATCGACCTATTGGACAAGCAGTTGGAAGTATATCGACTGCGCTTGGGGCTATCATTTCCTTACTGGTGGGAGGCGGACTTCTCCGCCATGGCAACAACTCTAATTATCGCATCTTTTGGTATATAACGGCTGGTCTTTACGCTCTTGCATCTCTGGGCTGCTTCATCGGATATAATCCTCCACCTAGAGACCTACAAGTCTCCCTCGATGTATCACAGAAGCTCAAAAGCCTTGACTGGGGGGGATATGCTTTGTTCGCTCCAGCCCTCGTCCTTTTCTGCATATCCCTATCATGGTCTCAAAGCCCTTACTCCTGGGACAGCGCCAACATTCTCGCCCCTTTCATCATCGGCATCGTCGCGCTGATAATCTTCATCGTGTATGAGTGGAGGTTTAAGAAGGACGGCATGCTTCACCATGAGCTTTGGAGGCACAGAAACTTCGCCATCTCCTTATTTGTTATCTTTGTTGAAGGTATTGCTTTCCTAGCAGCCAACTCCTATTTCGTCTTCCAGATCTCTCTCGTTTACGATGTCAGCTTCCTCTCAGGTAGCGTCAACTTCGCCATCCTATTTATCGCAGCGGGCGTGTTCTCTCCTGTCTTTGGCGTATGGTCCTCTAAACGCAAGACTCTTCGGCCACCTCTCGTCTTGGGTGCAGTCTGCCTTCTTGCTTTCTTCATTCTACTGGCAACTTCAAAGATTGACACTCCTCGATATGCCTTCTGGATATATCCTATCCTCCCTGGCATTGCGCTCCCTTCCATCGTTCCATTGTCCATGGTTTCTGCTCAATTTGCAACAACGCCGGAGCTGATCGCTCTCACATCTGCTCTCATGATTAGTATTCGCAGTCTAGGAGGGTCAGTTGGTCTAGCAATCAACAATGCCGTCCTGCATAATGCTTTGGATAAAACTTTGCCCAAGAACATTGCCGAGGCGGCCCTACCGCTAGGACTGCCTGCCTCATCTCTGCCTGCACTGATACAAGGGTTAGCTTCCCAAAACAAACAAGCAGTAGCTGCTGTACCTGGCATTACACCTGAAATCGCACAGGCTGCAGTTTTAGGTATGAAGAAAGCGTACTTGATCGCATTTAGAAACGCATGGATCGTTTCGGCTTCCTTCTGCGCTCTCTTGGTTATATGTAAGTTTCATCTACCTTTTCCATTCAAAACCGACTGACCAAAAAAAGCTTGCTACTTCATCAAAGAACAAGAATCCGAGTTTGATACAAGTATTGATGCACCTGTTGAGATTAATTCTAAGGCCCTGGAAGTTGATGAGATCGTGTCGCCAAGTATACAGGAGAAACAATTCGAGGGCAGAGCAGAAGTGAGCCACCAGGAGAATACTAGCTCTTGATTGATCTCACTTGTGCGGAACCTCTCGGATGTCTTGGGCAAATTATGGACTGTTCAGCCTTCTAAGTTTAGTCATTTAAAGACTATTACTGCAGTACATAGCTTTAATCAGACTCATGATTAAGATTGCCATGATGTTCTCGTTGTTATGAGCTTGAAAGCGACACAATCAGATTTGATCATTCCAACTATTTCCAGCTACTTAGACTACACTCTCCCAGCTATACCCCATTTCCCCAACGAGCATTTGCCGTGATTATATCGCCTGTGCCATGCCAGACCAAAGACAAAGTCTGTTACAGCCCGCAGCGTGTCTCAAGCGCTTGAAATGATCTTCATAGGAGATAAGGTGTATTAACATTTGTATACGGTTCATCTTGTCTTGTCGTTGCTACAATACTTGCTTCAGTCTTTGCATCATGGTCCATGTACTCCCGAATCAATTACTACTACTATTATAGCTGTAGGTAGTTGAGATGCTGATGATCATCGTCAAGAAAATTGAGAGAAAGCCCACTGTTCCAATCTGGTTGAGTGTCTCCTTGCACGTATCTGGGCAAGCCTCTCCCAGCCATATTGGCAAGTTCTGTCATCAGAGTCTGTGCATCTCCCAGTTCAGGCGGCTGGAGAAGTTGCTGCAGCTCACTGCCACTGGAGCTGCTTTCTGCTGATACGTTCTCAACCCTCAATTCCCCTCCATCAAGCCCTCCCATGGTGGGCTGGTCATCTTTCCGATTATTGGGAATACGTGAAGGGAAGAATAACGCAAATCGCTTCTCAAATGAGTTATCCTTGTCATGGCGCATCAATGAAGCCCTCAGATCTGTCTTTAGTTAGTGTACAAGGATGTTGAAAAGCAGACGAAACGTACTTATTACAATTGAGGCAAGGTTCCATACAGTGGCATATTGCGACAAGACAAGACTGACTAGATCACTGTTATGGTAACCGTTATATGGAGCATCAGCCATCTCTTTTGACGGGTATGCTCGGTCTGATAAGAGACAGCATGCAAGGAAAGGCTGGCATACAGGGATATAGTCCGGATACCAATGATAGAAGATCCGTGATAAATGACGAGGCGGACTCAATATTTCCGGACATTGAGGTTTGAAGCTGGCTTGTATGGTCGTCCGTGCACATGTCATCATGAGGTGTATCCCAATAATCCAGTTATGTCTTGCAGCATCGCCTGAAGGTGTCTCCCGTTCCAGTGTCTCCAAACTGAAGCGCTGCGACATGACAAGTGAAAAGCAAGTAATAGCGTCGACAAGCTCCTCCTTATCCCGCTGACAAGTGAACTGACCAGCTGCGAATTCACTCGCGACACTCAAGAGAATGTTTGCCACGAGGAACCATGCTCGAGGGTCTTGATTCTGAGATTCGAGAAGGATTTTCCAGACCTCGCTGGGTCTTGGATCAATAATGGGAGACTCAACGGGTTGATCTGCAAACCATACTTCATCACTGACTGGAAGTTTGACCACCATCATCGAGCGGTTGATCGAACTTGGCCGTCTTGACATGAGGGAACCAAAAGTGTCGACTTCCCATGTTATCCAAAACGCACGGCGTTGTTCCTCCAGAACTGACCAGTCTTTCGATTCATCCTGCTCATCCATATTACATAGATTCAAGTCGTATGCTAGCCGGACGCAAACGCCAGCCAGGATCCAAGCGCGATGAGACGGGCCGGAAGCATACTCGTACGCGGCTAACAAGATACAGCCTTGAAGATATTCCAGAGTTGGTACTTGGTCGGATTGGCACTTTTCGTAGTATGTATTGGCTTTCTCCATAAAGCCCTGACCACGATCTGGTGCTGGAATGCCATGAAACCATGAGTTCGTGGAGTGTCGAGCTGCCAAAGCAAACATGCCGCAGAGCAGCAGTGCCTCTGTGTTAGAGTGGTTCCTTTCCTCGAAGACGCCATTCTTCATGAACCGGGCGAAAAGTCGTGGCCTATGAAGAAGCGGAAGCCATCCTTGGGTCTTGGAGAAAAAGAGGTGGACGAGTTCAGTCAAGACTGGTAAGGGGACTCCCAACCAAGTAGGTACGTCTCCTTCTGTTGAGCGAAAGGTCGAAGCTGGAGAGGTTGAATCATTAACAATGATACTTGTACCCAAGACAATGATTTCTGATTGTGATTCATCAGTACTATTGTCTCTCATCGGCTGATCCTGTTCCCTGTCAGGAGAAGTCGGCGTATGCAGGTCATTGACTCTTGGGAGCTGTTCTGTCTGAGACAGCAGCATATCGATGTCTTGTCCTTCACTGAGTCGTGACTCAAGCAGACTAACCAGACGTTCTGACTCATGCATCAGCGCTCTACAATTATTCATTGCGAATCTTTCAGGCTTACCAAGCTTCTGTGAGTCGATTTGACTCTCCTGGCGACGTCTCTGAGGCGTCTTTCGTTTGGTGGGAAACGTGCAGGATTGGCCAGTTCTTGTACATAAACCGCAGTTGGGTTTTCTCATGTCGCCTGAACCCTGGTCAACTCGCGTTCAGAAATGGGAAATGGTAGCCTACATCTTGTCTTCTTTCTGTTGAAATGGATTAGCCTGCGTTAATCAAGAGGTTGCATGGAAAGGCTCACATACCGTCTGCATTCAAAACAGGCGCGATGGCCTTTCCACGTCTCGTGTGGAGTCGTTCGTTCTTGATTGTCTTTTGTCATGTTTGGAGCAGACAGAATCTGTGATCAATGGATGAAGGTCGCGATGCAACGTACGATGAAGTTGAGTTTGGAGCAACCGGCTTGCATCATCGGCTCCTCGGGTTTCTTTTTTGCGGGGGAATGTGGACTCCCGAAGCTCAATCTACCGATCCTCCTGCTGATTGGCTTCAATCGAGGGCCCTTGTTACGCCACGTTCTTTAGTTCCAGTTGTGGGCCCGGTCAAACGCGGTGTTTCCATGTCCGTTGTGAAATACGCGTAAGCTCGCTGGACAGTTTGCTTGAAGCTGTATTTATTTCTTTATGTAGCCACTTCTTGGTCTGTCTAATTTAAGGCCAGTCAATATCTAGAGCAGTTCAAAATGGCTCCTAGTTCGGAAATCCTCGCCAGTGCTCAACCAGATCCCGACTTTCTCGAGGCATGTGCCCTCCCTGCCAAAGTCCGACAAGAACAACACTAACAACGCCCACTAACAGATCTTAAAATCCGCCACCCCCCCGCCGCTTCCGACCAATATTGACATACCAACTCTTCGAGCTGCATCAAATAAGCACAAAAATGAGGCGCGAGACGCGCTAGGGGGCCCTCCTCCGGACTTGACCGAGCGAGATATTGAGATACCTGTTCGCGACGGCAGCAGAATTCTCGCATATGTTTATTCCCCATCAGATATTGTTCCAGGGGATGAACTTCCGATTCTCTTGTTCTTCCATGGCGGTGGCTTTTGTCTAGGCACGCGCCATGATGATATGGAGTCCAACAGAATCTTAGCCCTCAAAGCTGGTATTATTATCGTCTGCCTTGACTACCGTCTTGCACCCGAACATCCTTTCCCTCAGGCTATTCATGATGGAGTTGACGCATTGCAATGGGTATGTGGTTATTCTGTGCCAGCTATTGTTCGCAACAGGACTGACCTTTGGCAGATCGCCCAAAATCCGACGCAAGTTCACCCATCTGCGTCGCCATCATCAGGCCTTATCGTCGGTGGCACTTCAGCAGGAGCAAACATCGCCAATGGTGTTGTATATCTGAACCGCGACCTCGGATCTCCCGCAAAAGTCGCTGGTCAGTTCCTAAGTGTCGGCCCTCTTCTTCCTCCTCCCTTCGTTCCCGAGAAGTATAAGGACGACTACGTCAGTCATGAGCAGAACAAAGACGTAACTATACCTCCAGAAGAAGTCGCTCGAGTATTTGTTGGTAAGAAGGCCCACGACATCTACTTTAGGTCTAGACTAACTTATTCGAAGCTGCGTATAAGCCAGACCCAAACTCGCCGATCGCAGTGCCTGCTGTGCATCTATCAGGGCACTCAGGAATACCTCCGACGTTCTTCCAAGTCTGTGGGCTTGACGGTTTGAGGGACGAGAGTATCGTTTATGAGCGTATACTTCAGCAAGAGAATATTGCGACGAGATTAGATCTGTATCCTGGTCTGCCCCATCACTTCTGGGAATTCTTCCCTCAATTGACCAAACAGGTTGAGAGAAGAACAGATGATACAGTGGAGGGAATTAAATGGTTGCTGCATGGTTCAAAACTCACGAAGTTATGATTTCACTCTGGGTGCTTGAAGAAGACACGACGTCGAGCCGTGAATATTGAGTTTGCGATAGCGGATTATGCGCAATAATCATCTTCGGAAAGGTCGGCATAGCAAAGATCCATTATTTTTCACTGAAATGTCTTCAATCTGATGATTCCCACTTGTCTTCACTTAAACCTTGTTCAGTTTCCATTGTGTCAGCGTTAGTCAGCGATTGTCAGTATGTGTAAGACGCTACTAGCGGCTTCCGTAAGATCTTAAAACTCTTTACATTACAATATCGGTGAAACCTCGCTGCCAATTACAAGGAGCGGCCGCTATTGCCATATAATACCGGCGACAATGTCTACCTTGAAATTCCGGAACTCATACACTGCGAAACCAGAATAATCATAGACCATTGCAAAGATGGGAGTGACGAATCGGCGAAAGGCACACGACGGCGGAGATGTCGAAGCCAGCCCAAGTTCAGAACCTTCCGGTCCTCATTATCGAAGCAACAGTCAGCCCTTCGCTGGCAGACTCGGTGCCAATCAGGCTTATGTCGTTGAGGGAGGTACATCGGAAGATGACCACTTACTGCATCATGCTCCAGATGCTACGCCACATATGTCGTTCTGGGAATTAATGGATATGCGTCCGATCAAGAACCCGGATCTGTGGAAAGCGGCACTTATTGAAGGAATTGGTAACTTCACCTGTCAGCCTCAAGATTTTAGTATTAACTGGCGACAGGCACTTTTCTGTTTGTGTATATCACAATATGGGTCAATCTTTCACCAGACATAGCTCCCGCTGCCCCAACACAACGCTTTGGGAGCTTCGACAATGCCGCCTTCCTGGGGCCACTGATTGGTGGTATAACCAACTTGATCTTCATAACATTGTTCATCACGTCCTTTGGAGCGATTTCTGGTGCACACTTCAACCCTCTGATCACTTTCGCGACTTTCTGCGCTCGACTTTGCTCGCTACCGCGTCTGATACTCTACGTCGCAGCTCAAATCGGCGGTGGTACCTTGGCTGGCTTATTAGTCAGAGCAAGCTGGGGAGGCCGGGACTTCAAGGTTGGCGGATGCTGGCTGTTCACTGATATTGTCCCGCCAAGGGAGATATTTGTGGTCGAGTTAGTGTCATCTACTCTTCTCCTGTTCCTAGCTTTTGGTGTTGGTCTGGACCCACGACAAGCGAAAATCATAGGTCCTGCCTTGGGTCCATTTCTCGTGGGATTGAGTGTTGGTACTATGAGCTTCGCTAGTGCTTTTACAAGATATGGGTACGGAGGTGCGGGTTTGAACCCTGCGAGATGTATGGGAGCGTTCATTGGAAGTCGGTTCCCAGGCTGGCATTGGATGCATTGGGTTGCGAATGGGACTGCCTGTGTTATTCACGGCATATGCTATTATTTCATTCCACCTTGGACAGAAGTTCGGCAATGAGAGCTTCTTACATTCTTTGCCCTCCATGGAAGAATATACTTGGTCAGCCAGACCTGGGAGACGGATTTCAATGAGAGCATCTCATGTATTGCATCATTGAGGTGGGGGTGGCTGCTGAATCCGCATGTACATATCTAATAATAGCAAACGAGGCCTGCAACTGCAATTTGAGTGCCAGTGGCACTCTTGATATTGCCAATGCTGATGCACTTGAAAAGTAGGATGTCTCAACTAGCCGGTGTCAGGAATCTTCATGTTTGTATCAACTTCCTTTCAGTAGTAGAGAACGAGGAGGGCTATAAGCCAAAATTAACAGGTGACATGTATGGTTACATACCTTTTTGGTATCCTGTATGTTCAATAAGAATAAAAACCATCTTCATTGCCATTGTTTCTGTGACCTAAGCTGCATATGGTGGGTCGCTTTGACCTCCCCACGATTCTTCAACTCTGCATCTTCAATCATCTGGTCAAACATAACCCGATCCGCTAACTTTGATTCAGTAGCAGCTTCATAACTCAAAGAGTCCAGCAGAGCATGAGGCTCTGTCCAAGAAGACCCAAAGTCTACCACTCGTCCATCGCGGAAGTTATCAATCCGTATGTCCATATTATATATCCCTGCCTTGTTCATTGAGACGACTTTACCTAGGATCTTTCTGATACTCGCCGAGGTGATACCACTTTTTGAAGGGCAATGACTAGGGACGCAT
>NJCR01001911.1:0-14047 GCA_002234235.1 Fusarium hostae | reverse complement strand
ACTTAATAAAGTTATAAGCTTAGCACTTATTAATAAGTAATGTATTATAGTTAATAAGTAGAGAATTAGCTATTTTTTCTATAAAATGCAATTATATAGAAAATCCTTAAAAATCTAAATTAAAAAGGAATTAAATTATTATTTATTCTTTTAAATTAAATAATTTTTATAACTTTAGGACTTAATTGCTTTATAATTAAATGCTATTTCTTTAGTTATAAAGGGTATTATATTTAACTTTATATATGGTAATAATGCATTAGAGATATAATTTTAAGTTACTTTAAAGGGCCTAAAGGGCAAGAAGAATTTTAGCTTTATTTAAAGGTTATAATATAATAGGTAATTAAGAAGTATTTAATTAAATAGAAATAATATAGAATAAAAGATTTTTAGTTGGCATACTTATTAACTATATTATCTCTTAATAGTAAATTTAATATATATTAGCCTTAATTAATATAAAGAAGTTATATTAATAGCTATTAAGTTAAAATCTATAAAAGTGCTAATATATATATTTTATATATTAAAGTGGTTATATATAGAACTATAAGTCCCTAGGGCAAGTTATTCCTAAAATGCTGCATTCTTAGGACACTGCATTCTAACATTCATTATTCCAACATAATGAGAATATTAATTGATCAATCGCAGCATAGCTGGGTCCCTCTGAGGCTGGCGCCTTGTATGCTTTTTGTGGGGTACACATAATGTAACCACTAATGTATATGATAAGCAAGTGAGCCAGACAAGCGAGTGAGCCACTATACTATGTAGTATAAAAACAGCCTACCCTATAGAGTTCTAACTCATAAATAAAATAGCTAAAAATCTGAAAAGAATATTTCTATACTTAATATAGTTAATTNNTAAATAGACTTTACTATATAACTTTTTAAAGAAAATAGTTATAATTTTTATAAAAGTAATATATAAAAATATAGTAGTTAAATATATTACATTATATGTTTTAGCTATTTTAGAGTTAAATTAATCTTTTATAAAAAGTTTAAAAAAGGACTTTTAAGGTAAGAAATATAGTGGCTCACTCGCTTATCTGGCTCACTTGCTTATTATATATGTTAAGGTTATAATATATTTTATTAATTATATAGAGATTCTCCTTAGGTTAACCTCTAATTATAGTAATACAAATAAATTAGGGTTTATTGCCCCTTCTTATTCTTATTTTATATATTTAATAAAGAGAATAAAGTCTCCAACTTATATATTGCCATTCTGGCTACTTATTAATTAATTATCTCCTTACTTTAGTCTTTAACCTCATTATACTTATTATATTAGATTATACCTTATATAAATACAATAAAGTAAATAAAGAGCAAGTTCCCTAAAACTATATATTATCCTGATATAGGTATTCCCTCTTACTTATACCTTAAGACCCCTTCTTTAGTTTAATTATAGTCTAATTAGATTATTCCTCCTGCCTTACTATACTAACTATTAGTCTACTTATCCTTTATTCCCCTCCCTAATAACTAGATTCTAGTTATCTCTCCTTCTTATTTATTAAAAACTTACTGTTATTTATTCCTTACTTCTAGTAATTATTAGCCTTATTCCTTTATTACTCCTTATTAGTTCTTATCCATAGGCTTTATTCTTCAGCCTATCCTATATCCCATCATCCCCCTATACCAAAGTTATATATCACCGTCGGTAATAGCGGGGGACTTGATCCCTCACTTCATTCAGGTGCGGTAGCTCATACCTCGCTACCTTTTCTTATTCGAAAATTGATAGGACAGATTTCATGCTGCTTCATCTGTCTAACAAATTCGCTGCGCTCATTTGTACTTCTTGTGGACATTATTAAAATCTTTTCTCACATTTTGTCCACGAATTACCATAGTAATTAGTAGGACGTGAATTCTCACTGTCCTAGTTTATTATTATAGCTTCACCTCAGGGTCGTTCCTCCCCCTCTGTTCGCACGTCGCTTCGCTCCGTAACTGATTCCAGAACTATGACCATCTTTTCTAAATTATTCCCGGTCAGATGAGAAGACTATTGTCCATCCTTCACCCTGCGTCCTACGTACTCGTGTTTAGGACTATCCTTTTGAGGTTATTCACACTTCGTGTCTACAGCCATCTTCGCTATCGCTCGATTGTTTAGAACTACAACTACACCTACATTCACTTTATCATTGATCTTTGATCACTATAGTTGGACTTGTCCAACGTAATAAGAAAAAAATAAATTAAGAATAACTAAATACTACTACATGTTCGCATGATTGACTGTACTCGCTCACGCTCTACACACTACTACTGTTCCAACTACTTTGTTCGTTCGTTACACTTTACATGCTCACAGTCTACGAATTCAATCTACAAAATAATAAAAAAGGAAGCCATCACGGCTGCCTAATCTAGTTACATCACCCAACCTCTTGTTGGTTGTTGCCTAAACACTTACGTGTCTGTGCAAGGATACGCCCCCGCGTACTCTACTAATCCTATCATACAATTCTACGCGTCTCTCACCGCTTATCGGACCTCGTCCTCTAATGACCATTATCGTGCCTCCGCACGTAGATGGTGTACCAATCCAGTTGCATCTCTACCGAGAACGATCCCTGATCATAGTAGGCCTCCAAGCAAGCCATCAACTGTCGTGGCGTTGCCAGTCGGGTGTGCACCCTACAACTCTCCCATTCGGAAGAAACGCCTGCACTCTCGTTCGGCGTCTCACTGTCTTTCTCGACAGATGTAGACATCTCCGCTGTCCCCAGCTCCTTATGTCAGAATCCACCCGGCTGCGTGGATGAAATATGTTCGTCACCTCAGAAGATGCTCGACTCCCGTCTCACTTCGCCCTCCTAGGGCTACCAACCCCTCCTCTCGTCGGGTCCTACTAAAAGTATGTTCACTCACGTTCACTGGCGCAGCTCCAGCTGCAGAAGTGGATTACCCCAAGCAATCCAACGGCACGCAGTGCCTATTCGGAGCGTAGCGACCAGTCACTACCCGCCCACTTTCTCTCAAAGCGTCGTTGGACTCGTCCAACTACTATTTAAAAAAATAAGAAAAAATAAAACTCAACTCCATCTCGTTCGGTCTTTGACCGATTAGTATCACTCACCCGTTCGTGAATCCACTGTTCGTGGATAGTAGCAAATTGACTCTAGTCAATACTCGTCCCTCGTCCTCATTTCAAACCCATTTGAAAATGAAAAGGAAGAAGGTTGGAACCCATTCCAACTGCACTCCGTGGGCGGGCATTCCCTCCCTTAAGTAGCCCTCCAGCCCCCTGTCGGCTACCTCTTGGCGTGACCAGATCATTCGCTACGCTCTGATACGGTACACAAAGACGGTCTCCACTTCGTCCCTCGTTCCGCACTTAGAACTCATCTTCAGCCGTCCCTCCTTCTCGATGATTATGAACAACGTTGCTCGCTTACGCTCCCAACCTATGAACTGCCGCTCCTCCGTCGCTTATTATGGGGATGACATGGTCGACCTACTTGCCGACGTGTCGGTCTCTAGGCAGATGCCCGAGGGCACAGACTTGTATTGGCATAACTTGACCGTCACGGTAGCCAGCAACATGAATCTTACGCGAACCTTCTATACACATCCCAAGATCTTGGTAGTAGCCCTCAACGGTCCTGTGGTTGGTATGGCTGATGTGCTGATCGCCTTCGCCGACTTTATCTATTGTATGCGGGAAACATATCTCTTGACGCCATTCGCTAGCTTGGGCCTGATCAGCGTAAGCGTCTCGCCGATAGCTTTCGCAGAACGCATGGGAATCTCCAAAGCAAACGGAGCCCCGATTCTGGCGAAGTGCATCTCCAGCAAGGAATTACTTGAGGCAGGTTTCGTGAACCAAATATTTGATTGCCCCGCCGAGTCATTCCGGAGTGAGGTGCTCAAGGAGGTCAAGGACAGGTTCCATGATGGTCTGAATGCATCAAGCATGTTGCAGATAAAGAAGATGATTAGACATCGATCAAGAGGGGAACTGGACGCTCAGAATGTTGATGAAAAGTAGAGCGTGGTTGGGCCACCGCATATTATGCACCTACATTGTACCGGAGACTTCGTCGAGCAGAATATGGTAAGCTTGTATCTACTAAATAATGGCTTACTTATGGTTGACGTTCATCTTGTAGACACACTGGGTCAAGATACGAGAGACAGGAAACAAAGAGATAAGAAATTAAAGAAGTGAAAATACAGCTTTTCACTTATTAATTTGACTTATTCTATTCTTTGAAGTGGCGGTAGTCCTTTATTGTATTGGGATAAGTAGGTCTGCTGGGTTATAGGATGGGTCCGCCACTCTGCCTTTAAAGGAGTTTTTTGCGCCTTATCCGTCGCCTTCACTAACTATATTACTCTTTATTGGTTAATCAGAAGATGTAGAGGGCCAGGATTGGCTCGGGCTTTGCCACAAAGCTTACTCTTGTCCTGGATTTAGGGTTACACATCTAACCTCTTCTTGGCCTGGAGAAACTACCAGAATGCACTTTAGAACTGCTGACGGGTTGATAAGTTGCAGAAATAACCTGTGTATTTTGAGCATTTGTATTATAAGCGTATTCGGGATGTATAGCTATATATTGAGTGGTTTAATGCGGGGGAATGCGCAGCGCTGATATGGAACAGCCTACAACGAATTGTCCCGTGTTGAAGGAATCATTCTGTAAGTCAATTAGCTAATCTTCAGGGCCAATAAGGACAAATGTAGTGGAGCACATTCAGAACTTTGGGTCAGCCTTAAATCTTACATAAATCACATGACTTTACCCAAAGTTATGTCTTATCTGTCTTCTGTTTCAGGCGCGTGGACTCAAGATGGCCACCGGCAACTTCAAATACAACAGTTTGCAGGAGAATGAGATCAGGGTGTTGGTCCTTGACGCAGCTCAAGAGGGAGACGCCCTCTCGGGAGCCCTTATCGCTGTGAAGCATGTGCCTGGCGAGCACGTTACGCGGTACGATGCAATATCGTACACATGGGGTGACCAGTCAGATCCCGACCATATAGATCTCCGGCATCCAAAACCAATTGGCCACGACAAGTCATGCATTTGCAGCAAGGAGTCTTCGGGGTCGCTCGCCATCGGTCGCAATCTTGCTTCTGCTCTGCGAAAGATTCGTTCCCAAAGGAATAGCCAGGTCCTCTGGGCTGACTCAATTTGCATCAATCAACAGGACCTCGATGAGCGAGCCGCACAGGTTCTGCGCATGCGCGATATATACAAGCACGCCCAGCGCGTCATTGCCTGGCTCGGCCCCGGCGACGAGCACAGCCCCATTGCCATTGCCATGCTGCAAGAACTCGCCGACTGCGTCGACTTCACCAACGAGGAGGACGACATCTTGGATAACCGGATAAGTTTTAAGCCAGACAAGTATGACTTTGTTATGAGAAGACACCCAGACAATTCCCACGACTGGTCCAAGCCCATGCCCTTCTCTGACCGCCAATGGCAGGCCTTGGTATCCTTGATATCGCGGTCCTGGTTCCGTCGACTATGGGTGCGTCAAGAAATCCTACTGGCGGGTAAAGACATCATTATCCTGGTTGGAGACGACAGCATGCCTTGGCTGCATTTCAGGAGTGCCATCGAGATAATTGCCGCAAAAAGGGAGGCATTGGCCGACAAAGCCGACATCCTTATCACGGTCGAATTCGCAAACGCGCGCAGCTTTGCGGCTCTTCGCCACTTGAGAGACTTTTTCTCTCTTGTGTCTTACACACACGCCTGCGAGGTGACGGAGCCCAGGGATAGAGTCTTTGCGCTGTTGGGTCTCGCAAAAGGCGGTTTTGCCAGCGAAATTATCGTTGATTACAGAAAGGATGTCAAGGACGTCCATCGCGATGCTTTGGTTCGGGCGTCGACGTACCATCAAAATCTCAAGTTGATGTCGCTGTGCGACTCAGCGTCTGAGCCGATATGGATCCCCGACTTGGAGCGGATACAGCACCAGCATCCCATAACCTATGGTCGAGCTGCCCTTTGCTCAGCCGAGAATGGACATGCGTTCACCAAAGAGCAATTACGATTGCAAGGTATACGCTGCGACTACATCGCGGAACTAGTCGGGCCTCGGGATAGTCAAAATTCTCAAGCGCAGCTCCAAGCCACTGTGCTAGAGGCAGCACGACGCTTTCTGGGTCCCCACCCAGAGACTTGGGAGTTCCAAAAGGTTCAGCAGTTTTCCCTCGTGTTGCATGTAAACGAATCCTTCATCCACCCCCCATTAATCAACAAGATACACGAGCAGTTGGCGGAGCAAATCAGCACCCATAGTAAGACGCTCGGTGGCCAACTTGCACACATGGCTTACTTCATGCACAATCGCTCTATATATCTGACCAAAATGGGTTACATCGTGCTGGGCCCACGGGGTTGTCAGCCTGATGACCTCGTCGTTGTCTTTCTTGGCTGCCATCTGCCTATGGTCCTTCAGTCGATAGAGGACGGAGAGTACAAACTCAAAGGGCCTTGTGTTCACCCAGCACTCTTGGCCGGCGAAGCAATTCTTGGCGAGATGCCAAAGGGTTGGCGCCTACGCTACGCCAAACGAGGTGAAGAACCTGTGTTCGAGGATCCAGAAGGAAAGCGGCAGCATATAGACCCGCGGCTGGATAGCATCCCTGTCCCGAAGGAATGGGAGCTACGTTGGACGGATAATGGTACTCCGTTTTGGTATATTGCTGCAGAAGATCGATGGACCACCTTTGATCCAAGACTCTCACTGGATAGCCTTCGGAAGAGGGGGGTCAGAGTGGATGATTATATACTGCGGTGAGAGCGTTAGAGAAACATAAACTTTCAATTGTTATATCGTCAATATAAGACTATCTGTCTTACAGTCTCAACATAGAGGAGGAGGGGAAATTATAAGCTACTTAAATAGATAAAAGATCCTGACATTAAAATATTAGATGAAAGAAAGGAGTTAAGGGCAACAACATTGCAGCCATTTCTCTAGTTCTGTCTAATAAACTGTTTATTGTGTGACTTAAAAAGCTTAGATTAATCTAATAATTTCCCTGTTGATAACTGAAAGAAGTCAACTTATAGATTTTAAGCATTTTAAAACTAAATAGTAATATAACTAAAGTTATTTATATATATAAATATATTATTAATAGCATTCTTTCCTATAGCATTTAGTCCCTTTGTGTTTTCTATACCTCTACATATAATATATATAGGCACTTTAGAGTCTTTTATTTCTATAGTATTAACAGTCCTATTATATATAGGGTAAAAGCGCTATAAGTTATATATATACCTAAAGACAGTTAAGTTAATGCTATATTTATAGAATAACTCTTTAAATGCCTTATAGTAAGACTTATAATCTTTATTGTCAGTAATATATTAAGGGCAGTAATCTGCAATAATAAGTTAAAATATAACTATATAGTTAACTAATATAAAATTGGCTTTTAGAAATTAAAGTTATTAATTAAAATTACTAAAAGATTTACTGTTTGAGTTTATTGAGCTACTTAATGCATTTAATGCATTAAGAAAGTCAGTCTCAGTATTAATTATAATAATATATGCTATATTGTATTTAAAAGAGAACCAGAATGACAATTTTGCTAATTATTTAGCCTTATTTATACTTACTATTATTGCATTATTAAAAGAGGTTAAAGAAAAGGCAAAAGGTATTACTTAGCTAAATCTATATATGAAATTAGTGAAGTTCTTTCAACTCTTAAGAATAGAGAGCTCTTTATATATCACTTTATAGTTCTCTAAGCTAATTATATAAGGCTTTTAACTAAAGATAGAGGCTAATTAATTATAGAATGTCTTAAGAATAGCTTAATATGCCTCCTTACTATAAAGTAAATTCTTAAGTTTTAAGAATTAATTATTAATATAAGTAAGATCTTTAAGATAAATAATAAATTTATAATTATTAGCTATTATTATAAAATAGCTAATAGTTATATAGTTTAAAGAAGGCTAAATATTAAGGATAATATTTTACTTTATTTAATTTATATTAATAGTGAAATTATTTTTACTGTAAATATTAAGGTTAATAATAGCATTAATAGTAAATAATATTTTATTTCTAACTGCTTAAGGGCTAAAGAATTAATTAATAATTAAATTTTAAGATATAATCTTATAGTAGTATTTTATTATTAAAAATAAATTATTAAGAGTTATAGCATTAATCTAGATATAAGAAGTGAAATATATTAATAATATATTAAAGTATAATTACTTATTAAGCTTATCTTTTAAAATGCTATATTATATATAGGGCTTAGCTTGCTTAGTGTAGGTATTTTAGGTAATAGTTATAGTTAATAAAGTGTAACTATAAAACTTTTAATAGTTTAATGTTAAACTTACTGTTTAGCCTATTAAGTAATAGTTATTATTATATTAAGGTTAAGAGATTAGATAGAATAGATAGAAAGCTAACTTTAGCTAAAGCGCTAATTATAAAATAAGAATAGCTTAGTAATTATATCTTAAGATTGTATTGCCTTATTATTAAATTAATTTAAAGTCTTTAACTTAAACCTATTAATATAAATAGAATTGCCTATAAAGCAATTAAGGTCTTTAATTGTGGAATTTATACTTATTCTCTTTATCTCTATTTTAGATAATTATGCCAAATAGCTAACTGGATATCTTAGCTTCTATAAGTATCCTAATTGAGAATGTACTCTAAGGCTATATACATAAGTCTATTGCATTTCAATCTTTACTTATGAATGCCAATCAGTATATAGTTATTTAGCAGTATTTAATTGGTAGAGCACCTTGGTTTAGTCGGTTACCTGAAATGGCAGGCCAATGTCTATTATGCAGCTTCATTGAACTTTGACATTCTTGGGCCGAGGTTTATATATATATAATAGATTTAACAGATTAGCAAAATACTAGCATACTATTAATATAAACAGAAGTTAATAAAGATTATATTAAAGAAGGCATAAGTAATATATAAATATTTAAACTTAAGGGTAAAATAAAATATAACTAGCTTAAATTAGTTCTCTTTTTATTTAAACCTTAATTTATTTATTTTTTCTTTAAGCCCTTTATAACTTATACTTTATTTATATTAATTACTATACTTTAATATTCTCTCTAAGCAGATAACTTAGGCTTATTAATAATAATACCTCCTTGCTTAATTTCTAGGTTCTTGGCGTCTTGAGCAGCAATAACATCCTCTCCAGTAATAGCATATTCCATCATGGTTTCGGAGGCTGGGAAAAAGTGGTTGAGGATATAGTAGAAGACGCCACTGGACAAGAAAGAGTACATGTAACCAATATAGAAGCTATAAACAGATTTCAGTCAGCATGCATTATCATAATAGAAGAAAAGAATAGGATGGAAAGTAGGACATACAGGTGTTGACCTCCTGCCGAGACACTGGTCTTGCTACCACCCGCTTCCACGATGTTATCGATGAAGCCAGGAAGAGGAGGGATGCAGCCAATGAAGAAGGCAACCACAGCACGCCAGTTGGTTCCCCATTTCTGCGAGTAGCGGTAGATGCCGTGGAAGTTGTACATGTCCGGGACGGAGACTTTGCCGCGGCGGAGGATATAGTAGCTGGAGAAGGACTGGAGTTAATATACTTATACAGCGTTGTAGTGAGCAAAAAGTAGAGTGCACGTACTCTGTCATGAGGATAGAGGTCATAGGACCCAGGAAGATGGTATAGCCGTTGAGGAAGGCGATAAACTTTTGAGCCGAGGCCAAGATTTTCCACTGTAGGATGAGGTCAGTCATCGAGTACGCCCAAGGGCGCTACTTTGGAGAATAGCATGTTGTGGCAATAAAGAAACGAGTGTAGTGACTTACCGGAACAAAAGCCCAGCTACCGATTATGGCAGCGAGAATCTGACCACGTCGGATGTTAATATACCGGGGAGCAAAGGCCATTAAATCATTCGCGGCACTAATAGAGTTGGCGGAAATGTTAATACCAAGCGTCACAATCAGCAGGCCGATAGCGCCGAAGGCAGCTGCAGCTCGACCACCGTGGGAACCAGATTTCATCCACAAGCCGATAATATCAATAGGGTTCCAGAGAACCTCACCGTACGCTGATTGGGACGCGGCTGCGGTGAAAATGCCAAGGAGACCGACGATGGCTGATGAAACTGATTAGCAGTTTGAAGAATAGACTGCGTGAAAATGAGAAGCGTACTGAAGATGAAGGGGATAACGATGGCTTGCACGTTTTGAGCGCTGGGCTTGTTGGCATATCTCGAAAAGTCGGCGATGTTGAGGCCGAGCGTGGAGTAGTTACCCAAGACTCCGTTGAGATCTAAATTGTTCAGCTGTTAGGGGACACAAGATAGCATCGGAACTGTCTCGCTCACTGTTGAAGAAGGCCCATGCCAACGTGGCACCATGAATGGTAGTTCCCTTCGTAATCACAGTGCTGTGGCTAATCGATCCACCGGCCTTATGCAGTGTATCACCAAAGACAGCCAGGAAGATGATCGGAGCGATGACACTCTTGAAGGCGAAGAAGTATTGAATCTGTAATTGTCAGCCTAACGTCTAGCTCACGAAGGGCTTATAGAGTAGTACCTTGGTGTACGGGATGCACAAGAATGGAAGCTGAAGGAGGAAGTAGAGCACGAATCCACACATCCCGGCAGTGGTGATGCCCTGAGATTCTGGAATGTGATTCGGGATGTTGGCAAAGCTCGGCCAGATAGCAGTCAGCAGAACGGTCATGCATTGACCTCCAGTCGTGGTTTGCACACTACAAGACATTTTTTAGTCACTAACCTTACAGTATCAAGAGGAAAAAAGTGCACTTACCCGAGCCAGACAATGGCGAGGACACAGCGGGACAGCACAACAAAGTAGCTGAAGTAGTAGCCAAAGGGCATGCGAGCGAGAACCGGGAATGGGGTATGCAGCTGTGAACAAGTCAGTCGATGAACAGCCACGATCACGAAGCGAGAAACTTACAATAGCTCCTATTCTTCCATTGGTCGTAATGACGAGACCCATGAGAAAGTTACCAAGAACGCAGGCCCCAATTGCCATTCGCCAACTTAGTCCAACAGCAATCATCGATGAGGCTACACCATGAAACATCAGCGATCCGCGCTCTTCCTGTAACTCCAAATGACGTAGCAAGCTTACCAACTTCCCAGTTCGACACAGCCCACGCATCTGCCATCCAATACGCCACATAGGCGCCCCAATTCCAGGTTCGCTTCGAAGGGGGGATCGGGTCGAAGTCCGCATTGGAGGTATTTTTTGTCGTGGCAAAAGAGCTCTCTTCCTGGTGAACTTCGAGGCTGAAGTTGAACCCGAATCGTCGCCTCACCGGGCCCACTTGCCCCGGTTCTGAGTCGGAAGTGGCCGCGAAGCCATTCTTGGTGTCCGAGCCGTCTGACTGCATCTTGGGTTGACAAACCGAAAGGGCAGGACAAAGTCAATAAATGGGAGCACGCCAGAAATCCAGCTGTGCAAAATAAATGGCAGTGTTTCAACGGGAAACAAATGGAGGGGAGTCTGGGATTTAATATCCAAAAATAACACCTCAAAGCTTATCTCTCTTGTCGATAAATGATAAGGCAAATAGATAAAAGATCCAGCTTGGCTTTATCATCAAGCCACATTAAGCCGTGTCTTCCGTCGTATCCACAATCTAGCCAGTAAGATCCATGAACATTATCTGCTAGTATTATACTAAAGTGTAACTAAACTAGAAAGATCTTACTTGGTCTTATCTTGTCGAAGTAACAAGCCTCAGCTCAGAGAGATTAAAAAGCATCCATATCACATGCCTGCCAAGCCAATTCAGCTACTTTATCTGTAGACCGGGCTGAAAAGTTATTGGTCGGCATATCAAACTCACAACCCCACGATCTCCGATCTGGCAAGAACCTTTGGGTCGGGTATAAGAGACTCGAGGTCCAGTGGATCGACCGCTGTGGCTTTGTTATATAGGCGCTGTAAGAAGGCTATTTTGTGTTAATTGTGCTTGATTAACTGTCTGATGATCTCTGGCATCCTGTTACCCCTCATTTTGGGCTTGTGGCATTGGGCTAATCCTATTTGAGACTCCTTTTAGTTTGGTGATTAACTTCCTCTTATTGTGAGGCTTGTTTAGGCTAAACGCCTTGCGGAGTTCTGTAGTCAAGCTCTGTTACATGGTACCGCTGGTTCAACATATTTCGGCGAACTCTGGATACTAGTAGGCGCTATCGCAGCCTCATCTTCTAGCAGGGTTATAATATCCAAGAAGATACTTATCTAAGTGAAGTATTATATAATAGTTTAAGACTTGTTAATCTTATAAAAGCTACATCAGATTAGAGTTTTAAGGCTTTTAAAAAATAAAAATACAAAAGCTTAATATAATAGCAAAGTTACAGGGATTTGCTAAGATGTTTTGGTCATCTTCCTGGCATGCTGAGGCTCCCTGACTCTGACATTTTGGTAATTTAAGACGCCAGACCTACGGGATCCGGTAGTCCTGTAACGGCCGGGGTTTCTACTGGCCCCGGCCCACATCAGAGACATGTCTGCGGGATCAGCACACTAACCAAATGTAGTATACATTGAGCTGTCCAATCAACATCAAAAGACTCCAAGACCAGCTGCATTGGCAGGCTCAAACAAGTTACCATAGCAATCTTGAATCATCTATTTAAGGAGTTATCTTTCCACCTGTTGGTCTCTCTTTCGCTCATCGTTCCCATGTTTTCCTGTCATCACTGTGATAAGGTTGAGAGTTTAAAAGAGGCTTTAGCCCCAACACACAAAGGCAAAGAACACATACTAACACATATAGGCAATACTTATTGCCCTCTCTGGTGTTCTTGTCATCACAATGCCTTTTACTCTCAATTTCCAGTCCAAGATATCTACTATTTAGGGCAAATAATATTATTCTCTTATTTTTTTTCCCCCTTTACTTTTAACCTTGTAAGAGGCTATCTTGCTTTTTTGCGTTTTTATTAATAACTTAAATAGTAANNTATAATAGAAGTTAATATTAAATAAAGTTTATCTGCCTTAATAATATAATTACTGCCTTAATTAAGTAATATAAATACTAGCTCTTAGCAGTTAAGTTAATCTTCTTTCTTTAATCTATTTAAAAGAATACTATATTTAATTTATTTATTTTAAAGTATATTACTTAATTTAATTTATTAGTTATATTTATTAATATTAATTATAGCCATTATTATAATATCTATATATAATAGCCTATAGTCTAATTAAAGCTATTATATAATTAATTATAATTTTCTTAATATAATTAAACTAGCCTTAAAGTAAGCTATAAATAGAGATTGCTATAAATTATATATAATAGCTAAAGCTATTAAAATAAATCTCTTATTAAGAGAGAAATTTAGCTTAATTAAAATAGATATCTTTAATTATAGCTTAATTTAATTAATTAATTATATAGATTTAAGCTATTTAAAAGGTATAATATTTTCAGTTTAGCTTAATTAAGAGCTATTTAGATTAAAGAAGCTAAAAGAAGCCTTAAGGTAAAATTAACCTCTAAAGGCAAAAGAGGTAGCTTTTCTTACTGCCTTTATAGGCTTAGCTTAATATAAAGAGTAATATATTAATATAATTATAGAGGTAAAATAAATATATTATATCTTTTTTATTATTTATAAAAATAGATAGAGAGTCTATATATAGAGGTTTAAGATAAATATAAAGTAAAGATAGAGTTTTATAAAGAAATTATATTAAGTTTTATATAAATTAATTAATAAAAGTTAAATTAACTTAAAGTTATAACTTAATTAATTAAATATATATAGTGGGGCATATAATTAATTGACCTTATGTATAAAAATAAATAAAGTGAAATCAGTGAAAATTCAGTGGTTTAAACTGGGGATTGTTTTCATATAACCTTAGAGCATTATAGCCTATAGCTACTCTCTATATAGTAAAAGCTTACCTCTTTAGATATAAATATACTTAAGTTATATAATATCTACTTAGTTCTTTACTATTTAACTAATTCTAATGGCAATGACTAGGGACGCA
>NJCR01001904.1:205-11284 GCA_002234235.1 Fusarium hostae | reverse complement strand
AAGATTAAGATTTTTAGATTATTTACTTATATAGATTACTTACTTATAAAACATATTATATTAAATAGTAATAAAGTATTATATTTCTTAATAATAAATAAAGCAGTTTAGGCATATTTAAGTAAAGAGGTCTTATTAATAACTGATAAGCTAAGTGCTATAAAAGTGTAAATAAGTGTGATCTATATACTAGAGGTGGCCCTATGGCTCAATAAAGAATGAGAGTGATTTAAGAGTTGGATCTCTAGTGATTTAAGTGATCTAGCTCCTAGAGCATTATAATCTAAGTGATCCTGCTATAATTAGTGGAAATTGTGGGGTCTACATGATGTACCCGCATGGGTTATAATATTACTGAGGTGTAATTTAAGACTATTAAGTTCAATAAGATGCTATATATATAAGTATATCTTTAACTTTAGAAGAGGCTAAAATGCCTTTTTATATAATATAATAAGGTTAATAAGTTTATTTTCCTATATAGAAGTTAAAGAGAGGAATTTTTTATATACTATTTATATTAATTAAGCCCTATTAATTTAATTCCTTAATATTAAGTAAGAAATAATCTTTAGTTTTAATGTAATATAAATACTTATCTCATAGGCATTAAAAATGGCCTAAAAAATTCTCATTTTATAATTAAATATATTTAAAGTTATTTTAAAAATTTAGAATTAATTGAATAAGAATTGCAACCATGAGATATCTGCGTCATAGATGATATCTGTTGGTGTTGAGACTATCACCAATCGGGCGGTGTGGGGGGGTGGGCGGGGTGGTGGTGAGATACGTTAATAGTGGCAGAAATGTGCCGCCGTCAAGAGCTTAAGGGCCTAGCCACTAGATCGGCGATTAAAAGTCCGTTTTGGCAGTTGTCGTGCCACGTGATGTGGGTTCAATGCAGAGCAGACTTTGCCGATCGCAGCTATTGATGTTGCCTTAGCGCTGAGTGGACTGCACTAGATGGGGCAAGCAATATACGGAAGAACGGAAGGCTGAAATAGGAAGTTGAAGAATAAAATTGACAGTGCACACCGTAAAATCGAACCTACAGCCAGGGTTCGAAGGAGGTGTTGGCTCTAGCAGACATCTGGCCCGCCTCTTATCATGAAATTCGCGTCTCATATCCCTCATCCATCCCCCCTTGCTCGGTCTTTTTCGACCTATCTTGACGTTGCCTTCATCCCCCCGGATTGAGTTTGTTTTTGCAACAACCATGGAGTAACACCAACATGACCGTGCCGCTGCACAACGCCCGACCAACAGCCCTTGGTATGTCTTGATGTCCGGGTAACGGGACGACGAAAGAAGGCCGAGAATGAACCCGAGTCAAGGCTTTTGGCCTGGTAGGAAAGCATTGCGAGCGACATGGGCCGTTCTGTGCGAGATACCTGCGAGTCCAGTTCGGGACACGACGATCCACCCATTCGATTCCGCCGTTCGTTCAAGAGCCAGTCTACTTGGCTTCGATGCTGTTCCGAAATATGACGGTTGTGCATCGAGCAACGGTAACGTTTTGTCTCTACTTCCAATCCGGCTGAAGAGGTTGTCTTACGGCTCAAAAGAATCATTGAGAGCATGGCGCCCGAGAAGACTTGTTCCAGGTCCCCCTACCTAAATGACCGAACATGGGTGAGCTCGGCAATGCGCAAGAGACGGATGATGGCGATCAAGAGAAACAAGATCAATAGATTCTAGGACGGCTCAGTGTATATCCTCGACGGGGAATCGCCGCCGGAAAACACGAACGACGTGGTAGGTTTAGAAGTATAGGAGCCTGGAGAAGCCGATTTGGCACGCCGCTGACCGGGACGGTGATTGCAGATTCAAGACGTTTGGTAAAGGCAGGTTGTGTCTAATGGCGATTATGTTAATGGCACTTAGATGACTCTCTTATTATGAGACCTCCTTAATTAGGTCGAGGGGCGATCTATCTACTTCTATCTACCAGAAAAAGAACCTGCCAAGAATTCTCTCAGACTAGCCTAAACCATCAAAGTTTAGTCCTAATACTGAATAAAAACCAACCAAAACTGATCAAAACCTCTAATAAATTGTCAAAGTCATCCTGAAATCCTCATAAAGGACGTGCGTCTAGTTAGGCAGCTCGACATCGTAACCTTGTCGCTTGATGTCATCCAAGAGCCACTGCATAGGCGCGGCATAAGTAACGTCGAAACCGCCAGGATTGTTCTTAGCTTCCAATCCAGCAGTGATCATGCCGCCAACCCGGCCTTCCAGGTCAAAAACACAAGCGCCTGAATCCCCTTTTGCGGAGAAAGCATTTCCACCTGTCCCATCGTCATCTTTCCCAATGATACACCATTCATGCGAGATGACCTCTTCAGCTAATTCAGAGACATAACGAATGACGGATTGAATGCTGTTGGCGCGCCCGATAGTGAATCCAGTTTTGTGGCCATGCTTCACGACAATAGCATCTCCTAGATCACTCTCAGGAACGATACGTGGTCCGATCGCCACTTCAAGGGAATTAGTGAAATTGATATGCGGGGCAGTTATGGCCAGGAGTTCATCGACCTTGAATAGCATCTGCGAGAGCTCTTGTGTGACTGGGACCTTGTTTCTGAGCTCGCTGAGCTTTGTTGTAAAACTGTCCTGTTGAAGTTCAATAAGCGCCCAATCCCTGAGTCTGAGACGCTGAGAGCAAAGTTCGATTGGAGGCGAAAACACGATGCGACCAAGGATAGCACAGCCCTTCTTGTCGAACTGATCAATGTGGGGTTGGCAAGACTTCCGCAAGCTTTGCTCTTGCAAGTAGCCTGGGCGTAGAGCCTGGTATGCTGCAGTGCTATATGATGGCTTTGCAGTGAGATCAATAGTCTGATCAATTGCCTCCTTTCTGCACTTGAACCGGGCAACAATATTGCTCAGAATGTTTTTTCCTGGCTGGATGATATCTTTGGTGGTAGTATTATGTCCATCTTCGTAACGGTACTCTTTGCAGTCATGCTCAGAAAAAAGAGCATGCCGACATGTAAGTATGTATGTTTTGCCGTTGTTGCTCTGCAGATAGAGGCCCTTTGTTCCTTGTCTAAACCCAGTGGTTGAAGCAATTGACGTTCCTATGTACTCTGAGATCTCGCGTTTGATATTGTACTTCATGTCGCCCATGTCATTATCAAAAGGTCCAGGGTCGAGGCTTGGGGCCTCCTGGCCGGCTGTCAGGTTGAAGGGAGCTGGAGCCGGGTTCGAGGCAGCGGTGCTGATGATGCTTTCTTTCACCTCGACTTCAACATCATCGAGGGCGAATTCAGCGAGGATCTCTTTGCACGCGATGATGGCAGTTTCCGCCTGTCGGAATGAAGTCGAATTCTCAGGCACGGAAATGAGCACGGTGACAGGATGCTCAGACGCCTGCTGAGGATCTTCATAAGCGCTCTGCAATCCGACACGCAAGATGTCGATGGCGGTCCAGTTAACACCGGCGAGGGCGTTGATGATGAGATGCTGGAGCGAGGCCTGCGGGTCATTCCATGGTTGCTGGATCTTGTGGCCGCTTGCAACATCCAGTTTCTTGCGGTCTGGCCATTCAAGAGGCGAAGACCAAGGCACAGAGCTGGAGCTGGAGCGGGCAACGAGTTTTGGACCGCTTGGAAGCCCATGATAGTACATGCGGCGTTCTCGTTCGCTAGGCTCTTGAAGAGACATGGCGATAGGATAAGAGGCGGATGAAGGTGGGCAAGATGCAGATGAAAATGGCTGAGACATGTACGGGAAGCCTCGAGGTGGGGGGTGTAGAGGCAAAACAAGTTTTGGCTTAGGTGAAAAAGTTCGAGGCGTTATATAGATCAAGGGCTGGGTCTCCCTCTCGATAATGTCTGCCTAAGACATCTCGAGGAGGAGTTCAGGATCTCTAGCCATGTTTATATGCTGCCAGTGGGAGTCCATAGGTAGAGAGGGGCAGAGTGGGACTTGGGTGCAAGAAAGCCACTGTCAGGTGTGATGTGCGATGTTGAAGGAAGAAAGAGAGCCAGTGCCAGGAAAATAAGTGCTGCCTTTAGACTACTTTCAAGGCAGCAACCCCTTTGAGGGTGAATATTGATGTGGTCGGACAAAGGAATTTACTTAAACAAAGGCACAAAGAAACCATCATCACTGCCTAACCAGATCTGCAATCAATGGAATGTTTGCAGCCACTGCTGTCTGTTCAGTAACTCTGTCCAGGCCGACGCTCACTGTGAATGAAGACAATCTAGATTGAACACACTTCTATTAAGATCGCGTGTTCACCGAGAGGGCTGATAGGGCCCATCCCCTGCCACCCTTGCTGAGCTTATCTTCGGCTTGAGTCTGGCGCTCTATACAGAAAGGCTGATAGATGGCCAACTAAGCTCGATGGTGCTAAAGTACTTCAGTGGCAACTTGCATACTCAAAAGTAACTAATAGCTTCCTTAATGCTTATGCTTATATGCCTCATTTGCCTGGACTCGCATATATAAAGTGACTCCTTTTCCTCAAGCAAGCCTTTCCCCTAAGACCATATAATTGTCTACAGCAGCGAAGTTTTATTTTTTTTAGATTGATATTGCTATCACGGCATGCTGTGGTATGGTTGTGATAGAGTGACTATCAATCAAGGGCGGAGTTTCCTATTATAAAATAGTGTAGGATGCTGGCATGGAAATAAGATGGCTATAGTGATAGTACGCTCCTGTTGGCCTGAAGCAACAGGCTTCACGGAACCAAGAATGGGAGATTGTCCCACCAATAAGTTGGATCGAAATAAACAAACGAGAGAGCCTAAGAGAGCAAACATAGTCACAGAGGTCCAGTTTATGATATACTAGCCATTGTCGTAGGTTTCCATGATGACGACCTTGCTCAATCAAAAGATCATGAGTGATGGCTAAGCTTTTCGAACAAACTTGAGACTCCATCGTTATCAACTAAAGACTTGAGTTGCTATTGGCGTGCCATTATTGCCAAATCTCCTCGTGCAAGCTCTTTGCAGCGGTGAGTCATTGGATGATGGATGTAATGCCCACGGTAGAGCCTAGTCCTACATACCAGGTCTACCATCACGACCGCAACCGCCACAAGACAGCCGTGAGGCAACTGCAGGGGGTCATCGTATTCGCCGCCTGTTTCTCCCCATCGGGCTTCCAGCCGTGGTTTGACGAAATACCCCGTGGGCTAGGCTGCGGAACTGTCCCATAGATATCTGTATGGTTCCATCTCACGAGGTCTTTTGTCCATCCTCGCTCCAGTCATAGTGATATGCAGGCCCCTCACTTCGTTGAAGGCTCATTCCGCATGCCAAGAGACTGAAGAACTCGCCAAGCGGTGATAAATTGCCATCACACATATGGTTGTCACGAATGGCATTGAGGGCTGCGAGCTGACCGTAGCAGGGTCTCGCGGCGAAATCGGCATGAGTATGGGCAAGCCGAGGTAGGATGGCTTCAAGGAATATCTGCCGCATACAATAAATCAATCGGAAGAGGGGTATATGGGGCAGATCGCAAGTATTCATTCCCCTTTTGGCTGGAAAGTCCCCGGACAGCACTGAAGTAAACGAGCAAGGTCGAGCTTGATATGCAATCTTCGAAATCCTCGGTAACCATCTGGTAGCAGAACCGCAATACTGTATCCACAGACCGAGAGCCGGTAGGTAGCAGTCTCCAGACAAGGAGCCAAAAGCTAACATAACGCTTTAACTCGTTCCGGTATACCCATTCAGATCTAGCCTGAGAGACGGGCTCGAATGGCGCCTTATAAGGACGGTCTGGAAGGTGACCGCGTAGCCATTGCCGAATGCTTACATCGGTGAATCTGACTGTCTCACCTCGTTGGCCAAATAGCCGGTCAAGAGCAGTGATAATAGACGAGTATCTCATCTGCGGCCGGACTGCTGAGCTTCTGTCTATTGTGTATGTGCAGATAGTTTGCAGTCCCTGATAGCATCATCGCGGACAGGGCCGAAAGGGATACGAGCATCGGGCAGTCTGCGCGTTCAAAAGTTCACGCTTAGCCTGTCTGGCACAGAACGAAAATACCAAGGATTTTTAAAGCCTGGGTCTGCTATAAAGTAGGCAGCTTTAACCACAATCTTGGTAAATCAGTACTAGAGAGTTGAGTGGTGAACCGGGAGGCAGATTGCAGTTCTTAGGATAGTATATATGATAGGTTAAAACGTGCTGCTCTTTGGGGCGCAGAGGTGCCAGACTTGGCACAGCTTGATCCAGACAAGCAGGGATCCAACGAACTCGGGGACTTGTCCTAATTCAACGAGAAGGCAATGTATGTCCAGAGTTTCTCGTTCTAGTCATCCGATGTATTATATGGGCATTCGAATAAAAGGCGTAGCTCTTCGCAAACCAAATTGCTCCCTGGAACTTGGTGGATTCCGGGAAAAGCGCCAGGGTCCTCATCTTTGCCGATAGTAAAATGAACATTCCAAGCAATAGCACGCATTGAAGGCGTGACGGTCGCGTTGGACACGATTACGTTGCGTTCGATGGTGGATATTTGTATGCTCAATGAGTGCGGATGTTGGACCGGAGGACATGGGCACGGTCAAATTGACGGTGAGGATTTGCTGACCGAGTGATAGCATGAGTCAGCAATGCCCCCTACCAATCACCAAGCTAGACACTTCTGTATGCCTGCAAGAAAAGGAAAAAGAGACAAAGAAAAAAGACATTGCCTTTAATCATATATATATCAAAGTTCCTACGCTTCTATTCTCAATTACCGTGTACCCCTAAATACTCTCAAGTGCCTCTCTATCTCCGATTTATTTCCATCGACGTGTCCCATGGAGCTGTAACGATTTGAAAATCCAGAAATGGCCAATCTGTGTGATTTAACAAGCAATATGACCATCATTGGAACTCACTAAACTTTTTAACAATAGCGTGAGAGTAAACTGCGCAGTACTAAAAGGTGCGGCCTTATGTTTGTTCATCCAGCGAAGCAGCCTGTTCATTCAGAGTTACTTAACTTTTCCCTCAGCCACTCCAATCATGCGTTTCACTTTGTTGTTCGGCCTTGGTGCCGCCGCTGTTGCCAATGCTGTCGAATCGCGAAATGTTCTCTATTATGACCAGTAAGTGCATTGCGCCTTGGTGGATAGCCTACTGGTGACCTGCTGACTGAGCAGATGGCATACTGCTTACTTGCCGCCCTAGTCTCTGACTAGCACCGTCACCCACGTCGTGATGTCGTTTGGCAACCCGTCCGTTTTCGCGGCTCAGCCGGCAGGCAAGTACGAGCCTTTTCAGCCACTCAAGCAGGTCCGTCGTCTTTTTGACCATGAAGTGAAGGTCTGTCTAGCCATAGGTGGCTGGGGCGACAATGTTGGGTTTGATGAGGGCGTCAAGACTGATTCAAGCCGCGAGAGGCTCGCTAGAAACATTGCTTCAACCGTTAACAGGCTCGGTTTTGACTGTGTTGGTGTGTATTTCGATAAATAAATCTTGTTGACTGGCTGACCAATTCGCATAGATATCGACTGGGAATATCCGGGCGGTAATTGCCAGGATTATAAGCAAGTCCCGAACTACAGAAAGGCATACGAGATCAAGGCCTTCCCTAAGCTTCTCAGAGAGATAAAGAAGCTTCTCGGAAACAAGGAGCTTTCAATCGCTGTTCCAAGCCTTGAGCGCGATATGGTCGCCTATATTCGTGGCGAAATTCCTCATATCGACGAGTCTGTTGATTTTATCAATGTACATTCTTACCCTTGTTACATTTCCTTGAAAGCCGAAGTCTTTTGCTAATCCTATCCCTTTGAGTGCCACAACCCTTAGAGGCGACTGAGTCATGATGAAGTGATAATGGGTTTGATTGTCGTTGAGATGAATCGCTTTTCGAGAGCCGCGTATTACTACAAAGAGTATTGACATGATTGTACCTGCACTCTGCGTAGAAGGTAGTTTAAGTCATAGGAAGAAAAAGGTTGGTGGAGATATGAAGCTATACAGTTCTGTAACACAAATCATAGTCATAATGTTATAACGCACCATTTCCAAAGCTCTCTTAACTAGGACTTATTAAAACCTATTCTTTTTGACTTTTTACCTAATATAGCATTGTCAATCTAAGGGCTTAGATTAGACGCAAGGCTGTAAAAGAAGTATTATATTAATCCCGGCTATTAATGGACGTGGCGTTTCAACATCTTCTATCGACATCATTTGTCTTTGTCTCACACTTAACCACTTCTAGATTAACTTTTTTCACAGAAAATTGTTTTTATATCTTATTATTTTATTTTATCTAAACTCAGTTCAGTCGTCAACTTCTATATTTCCTCGACCGCTAAATCTACATCGTTGACTACATATTGAAAGCTACCTGTTAGTTCGAGACGTGGAATCAGGAAAGCGTTTTATGACACTGGCACTTTTCCATATCCATTTGTACTTTGTTTATCTGCCTCACGACCCTATATCTATCCTTTGTTTAAGGGAAACCCTTCTCCTCAGCCCTTAATTGATCGCGCGGTCTACGTAATTTGAGCTTTCAAGCACTTCATGTCAAAAGGTGGGACTATGCCGACTGGACCGCTTAGTCACCAGTCAGCTAAGCTCCCCTGGTATATAAGGCGACTGCCACCTCCTCTTCTTAACCTAGAAATCAAGGTTCTTTAAACCCTCTCTTATGCACCCCTCTGCTGTGCGTGCTACACTTCGTCTCTTTGGCTATTCTCGACGCTACGTCATGGTCTTATTTTACGACTGGATTTTATGTAGCTCTAGAGTCTCAGCAACGATGCTCGATCCAACGAAATCGATATGTACGGTAAAGTCTTTAAGGCGATCAGTCAAGACCTAACCTCAGGTTCTATACCTAAGCTTTCCTATTTCATGACGCGTCTAGCTGTGACTGTTAGAGATTATTACCAGGGGGAGACGAGAAGTAATATTGAAAAGCTTGGCAAACCTGATAGCGACTTTACAGCTAGATCTATTGAGTTCTGCTATAACTACAGGGGAGAATCAGCATGAACGTTTTCGAGACCACAGCAAGATCTCCACTGTGTAAAGTACTATCAAAATAGTGCCGGGCTATCTACTTTTGTCTACGCCAACCCTGCAGTTAGGCTCCATCCTTAACCCAGTGCCGACTCGTACGTACGTCTCAATCAGTCCTTGGTGAGCTGGCCGTAGTGAAACACTCAGTTTCACCATTTTCTTTGCACGGCGATTTTGCCACTGTATTTGCTAAGGTCCGATGAAGTAGGTAAAGCACTAGTTATCGGAAAGAATGTGGGTAGGCTGCTGTAAGGTATGATCACAATATAGTTATGGAGAGATATTGATGGGTTTAAAACAAATCCTAATCGAAGCCCAAATTATAAGATATCTGCCACAAAAGGCTGTATATATTCTATAGACTATCATCTCTGCCCTTGCCGTTTAGCTCAGCATTCATTTCACTGAGTGTTATATTAAGCCCATGGTACTTCCATTCCTTCGACCATTTCCTCTAAAAATTTCTTGCAGGGTTTATTAACAGCGACCTTATGCCAATCTGCTTTATTTACGCCAGAAATCGTCTCTGCTACCATCTTACCGCCGGTAATGCACAAACAGTCTTTATTATTACGCAAAAAACCGCCTAACCGTTCCACCTCCTCCAAAAACCAGAGATAAAGGGTCACTCCTCTTGATGTTGCCATTACCATTTTGCCAGTCAAGACATTAAACATGCCAACAACAGCTGCATCTACAGGTCGCAGAACATTATCCCTCTTGAAGAAATTTTCAATGGCGGCAACAATGATTGTGCCAATGTGATTTTCCTCAAGATATTTAGGGTATTTATATACAAAGACATCAATCACCTGCAATATGCGATATCTTGCGCGAACATAGCCTTAACCATTATAAGGCTGGCCACAACCATCGTCTCCTACTGGGATTTATAGGAAGAAACAACGGTCAATATGATGAGACTTATTGTCCTTAACGTTGGTTTCTAAAACCTGGACTTTATCTTTATTTTCAGTCAGAATAATAATAAGGCAGTTATTTCCACTTATAGGCCATTCTTGACGCTAAATATCTAGGATCTTCTCATTTTGAGGTAGGTCAACAATCTTCTCAGATCCCCTAAACTCTTTAAGGGTTTTAGGGACCTTAGACTTAGATAGTTCCTCTGTCATGATAGATGGAGTTTGAGACTGTGGATAAAATAGTAATATAAAAGAGTGAAATAATTTGAGAAAATTGAGGAAGAGGAGAGAAAGGTGCCTCCTTATATATATTCTTGGAATCGTTTGTATGTCCCATCTGATTTATAATTCCTCCGAGTGATGTCTCAGAAGAACGCTAAGTAGCTGGGACCTAAAGTATAACTGGACTCCAAACCTGTAATACCGTCAGTACAAAGCATCCTTTCCCTTAGCTCAGTTGTTAAGGGGCTATCTTACCAAATAGTAGCCACCACGGCTCGGATCCAAACGAAAAAGAACTGGCCATACCTATACTTTTCGTTAGTCAATTCGATCATATGAGGTCTCCAATCAATAGAGGTGTGATGACCAACATTCCGAAGACACTTCGAGCCAGGACGTGATAGCCAACATGGTACCTTGCGCCTGGTGGATGAAATTCAGTTGGCCTAGTTTGAGGTTAGCTGTGGCTCTTTGGTCATGGTACTATAACTCTTACAATTATGCATGAAATCAGAGCTTGATACCAGTTAAGGCCGACAGCGATCAAACTCGCCCCGTTTGACCATTGACTTGCGTTGAACGCGTTCTAGATAGTATTTATATAAAGTTCTTTAATAATATATAAGGTATATACTATATTCTAATTAATAAATTAGAATAAAGTATATATTAAAATAATAAGAAGAATTAGGGCTTTTAATTAGTATACTTACTTAAGTAAAATATAAAGAATTAAGTAAGCTTTATAATTAAACTTTATTTCTTAAATTTAAAATATTTTTTTATTAAGGAAATATTAATAGAGAAGCTATATAACTTAAGTTATATAACCTTTATGTAATTATAATTATATAATGTATTTAATAAGTAAGTATTGCAGATAAGTAAGTATTACATTAAATCTCGCCTTCATTTTATAAATAGTAAT
>NJCR01001899.1:0-44021 GCA_002234235.1 Fusarium hostae | reverse complement strand
TTATAGCTATATAGGATTTTTTTTAAAAATCTAGGAAAATTAATATAGCTTACTTTAGGACTTATATATATGCTATTTAAATCCTAGCTATTTTAAGCTTTATTTAAATTTTTAAGAATTATTTAAAAAATAGCTTTTAAGGTGAAAAGTATACTGGCTGACTCGCTTATCTGGCTAACTCGCTTATTAACTACATTATATATAATATATTAAAAGTAAGGATTTCTTACCTCTTAAGGCGCATTAAATTTAAAGAAGAAAACTAAAGCTAAAGTTAAATCTATAATTAAAGTATTATAAAGTTATATGCAGAGCATATAACAGGCTAAGTAAGCATTTTTAATTAGTTAATGGCCTAACTTCTCAATTAGAATATTGCATAAGATGGAAATCTAATTATGGAGCCATACGGTATGGGGGTCGGCCTACTAAGAGATGAATTTTGGCACAGATGTCGATTTGGCCTTCCGTACCTACCAAGCACTCAGCTTGGGCTGAGGTATTTCCTAGTGAATATGTTGGCCTCCGCACAAGAGGGGGCCTACAACATCTCAGCACCGGAAGCACCAGACTATTAGAGTCACAGCCTGCCCATCATCGCCAACCGCATTTACCTCCAACGACCGGGACTGACGCTATTACTCAGTACCGATGGCGCTCGCGCTTCCACGGCCATCAGCTGTCACCCTCTCTAAGACAGACCGCGGCCTTGAAGATGCGCTCATCACCTTCAGAGCTATCCTGACCGAGAAGCAGCGCGAAGAGCTTGATGCCATCAAGGATGTCCCGGACACACGTGCCGTGCTTATTTTCACGACCGAGTTAGACGCCAAGAGGTGCACCATTAAGGGTCACAGCGTTGCGAGTCGTTTGTATTCGATCCTCCAATGTGTCCGCGACTTTTCTTCGGTTGTCGAAACGTTTGTGTCCTCAAATCCACAGATTGCTGCGCTCGTCTGGGGTAGCATTAAACTGACTATGATGGTATGTCAGTTAATTCTCAAGCTATTCATATCGTCTAATTATTAAGGTTGCGGTCAACTTTTTATCCTATTTCGAAGCGTTGACCGAGCTGTTTATAAACCTTAGGCGAGGCAGTCCCCAATTTAACCAATATCAAGTCTTGTTTCCGGATTCAAGAGGTGTTCAAACAGCACTCTGCGACTTTCACGCGGCTCTTGTTCGATGCTGCCAGCATGTTATCGTCGCCATTCGTCGTCCATGTAGATCATCTAGAACAGTTCGTAGATTCAGAGTTCTGCTAATGCAGAAAAGGGCATAGTCAACTGTACAACTCTCTGTGGCAATCACTCGAAAAAGAATTTAGTCAAGATATGGAAGATATCAAGAATCAGAGAGACCAGGTTGATAGAGAACCTGACCTCGCCCGGACGCAGGCAGCACTCCGCAGTCAGCAACTACAACTCAATGAGCAAGCAGAAGCAGGTAGCTTCCGAGGGACCATGCGTCGTATCGCTGGCCAAACCAATAGCACAGTCAAAGACCTCAGCGAAGGATGGATAAGCAGCGTGCCCGTAAGTTGGGAGTATTCGTCCCCACTGGACAAGTAACTCATGTCACCAGGTGAACGACGAAAACAACTTCTCAATTCACTATCTTCCCACGATCATGTCTCACCCCACAGGCAGAATTGCAAGAAACGTCACAGCAATACACTTGAATGGTTCTGCCGGTTGCCAGAGTTTCAGCGGTGGATGACAGGCAATTCCCAGGTCTTCTGGTGTTCAGGCAAAAGTTTGTCTCGCTTCAGCTGGCATTTATCTTCTACCGATGAATAGTTGGATCCGGAAAGACAGTCCTTACGTATGGCTTTTGACGTCAAACTTCATCATACACTAACTGGATCACAGTTCCAGCATTATCAACCACATTTTTACAGAGAAACAAGACTCCAGGGAAGTCATAGTATTCTTCTTTCCATGATTTGATGACCAGAACTCGTTAAAATCAGAAGCAATTCTTAGATCTATTGCTCGACAAGCCATAGAGGCAGCTTCAATTGTTGACGATTCCTTGCCTCTGCTGGAGACATTGATGTCACGAGACGGCCTCGCGGCTATTACGTTGACGCAGCTGATCAGCAAAACCGCCAGAGCAGTTAACAAGCTATATATTATCGTTGATGGACTCGACGAGTGTGAGTCAGCGGAGCGCCGGGACCTACTAAAGACCTTGGCTTCTCTCGTTGGGCTTAATCGAGGAATCAAGCTATTTCTAGCAACCCGAGAAACAGTCTCTAATGAGATTCGAAGGACCTTCGCCACGCATGAGCATGCCTCGCTGGGGGGCTCGTCTGGACAATCAGACATCTCAACCTACGTCAGGTCGACAATCAATGTCCTCTTGGATAATGATGACCTTGTTGTCACAGATCCAAATTTGATAGACGACATGAAAGAAGCGCTCATTGAGAACGCGGATGGAATGTATGTAGCGAAACATCTGGCAGTTTCCTCTTGTTAACAGTGTAGGTTCTTATGGGCTGCCCTTCAGTTGAGGGATATATGTTCCAAAGCCAACGACGAAGAGATTCGAAGAGCGATATCGAGAGAGAACCTACCCAAAGACTTGGCCGAAATCTTTAACCGCCCTTTAAATCGCGTCGTATCATCGGGAAAAGATGAAATCATTCTCAAACTTCTCCCCTGGGTTACGGCGGCAGCGCGTCCCATGACTCTCGACGAGCTCCAAGAATCAGCGATGATTGAGATCCATCAACAATTTACTATTCCGGAACGAAAGGTCAATGGCATACACCGGCTAAGTTCCTGGTTTCAGGGTCTAGTTGATGTCGATGAGGAGACTAAAACAGTCTCCTTTGCTCACGTCTCTATACGGCATTTCTTCCTTGGAGGGGTTAGCACGAACTTGAAAAAGTTCAACATGAATCTTGACAAGGCTGACCATTACATTGGAGAAGTTTGCTCAACATATCTCTTCTTTAGCGATTTTCAGACTACATTGGCCAGACGAACACGCCCGGGACCTGTCATTCAACCCATGGATCTAGCTCGCCGAGCAGTTGGAGACCATTTGACGCTGCCCTATGATATCCTCAAGCAACGCAACCGAAGACCCAAGTCTATTTCATCCAAAGCCATATCATCGAGAATGGATGTCAACGAGACTCTGGCGTCATTCACGCGGGCTGATAAAGAGGCTGCCTTTGCAAAGTTCAAGAACAGCCACCCTTTCCTTGCTTACGCGTCATCCAACTGCTTCTTCCATACCAAAGCGTTTTCCATATCTAGATCCAGCACATGGAAACTTTTCGATCAGATTCTTCAATATGGCCACGACTTAGTGGCGCCCCCATGGGATTCCGACTCGGATCAAGACCTGGCTTACCTGGCGATGATGGAGTGGGCTTGCACCGTGGCACACGTCCCTTTGATCCAGCTCATCTCTAATATTGACGTTCCGGTGCGCGATAAGAAGAAGATGGTTCGTCCACACGTGGCCAAAATTCTTGCAACATCCGAAATATGGGATTCTGGTGGGACTCCAAATGGGGCAATTGAACTGACCTGGAATATATCGTCCCACGGCCAGAAAGATGCACTTGGAGTGTTACTGGGCTTGCCCGGTCTGCGCGACAAAAAATCACTCAAGGAATTGTCACTTCTTGTCAGTGCCATCTCCGGACAAATTAAAATGGTAGAGATATTACTGCCACAGGTAATCTGCAAAGATCAGATGCGGGAGAATAACGGGTTTACTTTCGCTGCTCTGCTTGGCGATGTCGACGTTACGAAGCGTTTCTTGAATGCTTGGGTAAAATACAATGGAACGAAAAACTGCATTGAAAAGGCGCTTTGTGCGGCTGCTCAGAGCGGAAGGATTGAGGTTGTTCAGTTATTTCTCGACATGTTTGATTCCGTGCCTTCATATTCTTGGCAAAAGGCACAATTAGTTGCATCATCCTATGGTCATAACGAGGTTGTTGAATTACTAGTTAAGCATAGCGTTAATTGAAGGACTTGTTATTTTGTATTTAGTTACCTAACGTATATTATCTATCATTGCATTGTGGCTACCTTTCATCGTGGGTAGACAGATCTGATGAATGCGTTGCAGAGAGAGCAGCAGCGCTTGCTACAGCCAACATATAAATGGACGGTATGAGTTCCATCCTCATCGGAGAGGTGGATATTGAGATGATACAACGCCTGAAATTCGACAGGTCTTAACTCCCAAGCCTTCTCATCACCTTCCAATCGTGGGATAGTGTAGGATGATCACCAAGCGACCTGCCTAGAAGGGCATGTTCCTGCAATGCCGAGCCCAATTACCCCTCTCTAAGAACTTTTGAAGCGTGTGCTAAGAAGAAGCGGAGCGGTGAATATCGAGAGAGACATGGTTACAATTAAGCTTAAATTTTACTCTTCAAGCTAGACGAAGCCCGCGATGCATTCACTTCTTTGAAGAACTGTTTCCCTAGAAATTTATTGCCTTTGCCATGACTTATTGGCTCTCAATGGCTGAGTTATCATATGGTATCAAGATGCGGGGAAGCGCCAAGTGCCCAGCGTTCCTTGCATACTACCCAGGAACAAATGCTGACCTTATTACGATTTTCCACTAATTAACCAATGCCCTTCAATCCGACCGCTTGGCTCTTTTGCAATAGCCCTCTTGAACTTCCCAACGTGGAGTAGGCGATGTCACCCAATGACTTGGCATTCGATGATGCAAACGAATCGTTTACTAAAACGTCGCGTTGACCGTTCAATGCCAACCGTTTCTTGCAGGGGATGTAGATATCACGAGGCTCGGTAGTATTGAGATCCGGGGCAACCGAACTTTGCAGACGATCTACATCTACTATATAAAGGTGACCGTCTCACCATCTGCTGCTTCTACTCAACCCACTTGCAAGGCCTCTTCTGTCACTCCTTCGCTACTGGGCTCACTTTCTGAACTTCCGACCTTACACTCTCCAACTCGACATCATGCGTTACACAGTACCTCTCATGGCGGCGCTGGCTGCCTCGGCTACAGCTACCGCACCAGTTGAGGCCGGAAAGCGCGCCCAGAAGCTCTACACTTTGGAGACGGCGCCTGGTGAGACTGTTGAGGTGACCGAAGACGAGAAGTTTCAGATGATTGACGAATGTTACCTCCAATGAAGCTCGCCGAGCCAATAGAAGCGTTCGATTTGCTAACCGTTTGCAGGACCACATCCACTTCTTCGATATCACTGAGTGGAAGGATCACAGTGCCGCTCCCTCCGGTGCTCGTCTCGCCAGCACGACCAGCAAATACCCCGACAAGCTTGCTCACCAAGCCAATGTCCACAAGATCGTCAAGAAGGTCAACATCAAGAACATTGAGAAGCAGCTCAAGAAGTTCTCATCATTCCACAACCGCTACTTCAACTCGGCCTACGGAGTTGAAGCTGCTCAGTGGCTTCACAAAGAGATCCAGAAGGCCATCAAGAAGAGCAAGCATCCTTATGCTTCGGTCCGTCTGGTCCAGCACCAAGCTTGGTCGCAGCCTTCGATCATCGTCTCAATCCCTGGACAAGTCCGTCTCAAGACTGTAGTCACGGGTTCTCATCTTGACTCGGTCATTTCCAACGACCGTGGAGCTGGCCGAGCTCCAGGTGCCGATGACAACGGCTCTGCATCCATCATGCTCTTGAACCTCCTCTCCGCTTTCCTCGAGGACCCAAGAATCGCCAAGGGCGATCACCTCAACACTGTTGAGTTCCACTGGTACTCAGCTGAGGAGACTGGACTTCTTGGATCCCAAGATATCTTCAACAACTACGCCCGACTTGGCATCCAGGTCGAGGCTATGCTGAACCAGGACATGGTTGGCTACAAGGGCCGTGACGGAGTCGAGCGTTTCGGTCTCATCACCGATAACACCAGCCCTACTCAGAACGACTTTCTCAAGCTTCTCATTGAGGAATATGCTGACATCCCATACGAGGAATCTACCTGCGGATATGCATGCTCTGACCATGCCTCGGCTAACCGCAACGGCTTCCCTGCGTCGTTCCTCTTTGAGACGCCTTTCGGAAACCACAACCCTTACATCCACACTCCTAACGACACTATTGCCCATGTTGACTTTGACCATGTTATTCAACATGCCAAGGTCACTGCTGGTTTTGTTTATGAGCTTGCTCACCGCAACTTCACTGTCTGAGGGGGTTGCAGGGCGGAAGAAAGAATGTAGCTTGTGACTAAGTAATCTATAATAAAAGCTCAGTTGATAAATCGGTTCTATATAATCTGGAAACATCGACAGTCAACGGAATTGCATCTGTGAAACATGTTAATGTTACCTGTGCTGAAGGAACTCAAAGGAGCGACTTTCGTCCTTTTTTACTTGCTTATCCCTTCAATTGTCGAAAACCTCCGTAGAGGTCACTACAGGGGTGTCTAGCCAATTAAAATCCAAACATGAAAGGCAATTACTTCCCACCTAAATTAGCCTATAATAGAAGTCCCAACAATAATCTGAGTTACAAAGCGCGACATCGCATTGCTTACATCCTTTCGTTGATTGTCGGCACCGCTGCCCCCTTCTGTTATTACTGACTGGCGCCAACGGCCGCCTCGAGCTCCTCGACCTCGGCTGCCCAAGGCGATAACCCTGACAGGCTATGCAGTCTGATTTTTTCCCTCTTGCGATAAATTCATGCTGTGCAATAGGCGTAAATTTGTCTCCGGTCTGAAACTTTCTCCTTGACTGACTGGTTGTATAGAACGCCTTGAAGAGCTTGTTATGAATATATTGGCGCCACTCTTTCTGATTTGTATATTGCTTTTAACTTGGCTGCCTATGGAGTTGAAGAAGGTAACTATTTATAAGGGCTACGTCCAGAAGGAAGGTCTAAGTGAGAGCCTGCCAAGCGCCTCTGCGGATCGAGTAATCATAACCTTGATATGCCCTCATTTGGTCTCCTTGATCTATATGATTTATTTCATCATTATAGGAAGCAGCCACCATAGGGATAGATATTAGCTTAACTGGCTTACCGCCAAAGAAATGCTATATCGGCCGCGCTGTAGCCTTTTTTATTGATGGTTTCTTCCTATAACGGTCAGTCCTCTCATCGCCCTTGAATACAGTTGATAAGAATAATATAAGGGCATTATCTTTCTAGGCGATTTAATTTATCTGTTAGATAAGTAGATAAGTTAATAAGGGAAATATTACTAGAAGAGTTAAAGCTTCCTACCTGGTTATCAGGGGTAAGTATAACCTTGATCTCATTAAATTGGAAGCCTGATTTATCAGTCTGATCCCTTAACTTAGAGTTTGCGAGCTCTTTATAAATGCCGCAGTTAGGGCGAGCTGTACCTGTAGCCCTGTGGCCGTGCTGACGAAGGGAGCGGAAGAGATCTGGTGACGCGAAGAGGTTGTTCATAAAGACGTGATAGATAGCTTTTGGTAGCAAATTTAGCAGGGCAATAACCACGCTCTAGGTCGAATTAAGGGCAATAGCCTATCCTCTGTTTATCGTAGCGACCTTAATGACTTCTTCGATCTTATCAGCCTTATTATCCTTCCTCTTTAAGCTGCCTCTCCCTTTGCCTCTGGCCCTGCCCCTGCCTCTCCCTTATGTTAGTAACTTCTTCTTAGTATGTTTAATGCCGATAGGGCCATATTTCGCGCCAGGTTGGTGCCAAATCCAACGCAAGAAGATACTAAGTTGGGCTATAATCTATACCTTGAACCCTGTGTCAATAGGCTTGCCCGGTATATATGTGACCTCTAAGTTCCTCCCTGTATAATGGATCATGCCCTTATCTATAGCTAGATGAGAGCCTGGCTCATAGAGTTGCGTTGTAGCTTGTTGTATATGCTTAGACTACGGTTGCGCGCATTGGAAGACCTCAGGGAAGCATTTATCATCTTCGAATTTAGTATGGTTAAAAGGGCGAAGGTAGGCAGTGAAGGAGTTGAAACCGGTTATATGTTATGAACTTAATGATAGAGTGCTTAGGGCGCTGATCCTATAGCTTAGGGGTCTTCTAATGGTCCTCAATCGCGATTTCCTTATGTATTCCTAGGTAAATCAGGATTATAAGCCAGATATATACTTCTGCCGCGGTAGTTGGCTTCCACTCTTGCAGTCGTGAGCCATCTTTTAGTTTATGGTTAGCGCTATTAATAATGCCTCTCTCTAACAGGCTATCAACCCATATGTTGATATATTAAGCCTAGCTTTCAACTAGGGATAGAGGCATAAAGTATTGGAATAGCTGTAGCGGCCCCTGGGGCAGCTCTTTGACCTTGAGATCGCGCCTTTCTACAGCGAAAGGTTGAAAATTGAAGCCTCAGGTGTCAGAAGGGGGGAAAACGGGGCGCTGGGTGCTGTCGCACTCATGCTCGCGGCGGCTGTTAGCTTTATTGATAAAGCTACGGTCATCATAGGCATTTATTGCCTCTGCAGGGATTGATTGAGGGCTCATTGATGGCTGCAGAATGATTCATATGATGATTTTAGTGAGAATCATTGATGATGCGTCTTAGGTTCCTCTCATGTACTGGTCATGTGACAGGGGTGATGTGGGGCGAGGTACATGACGGAGGCTTTCGACAATTGAAGGGATAATGTAGCCTACTCGGTTGAGGGGTCCAATTAAAATTAAAAACATCGCTCCTTGATCTAAGGTCGCTTTCCGTTTCCACACGGAACTACATAAATACCGCTTAGCTGATAGTAGAGAGAGCTAGTCTATGTGATACGATGGGCCGAGGTTCCCAACCAGTAAGAAGCTCTTCATCTGATGTGGGCTTGCACCATTCGGCTGCGCAGTCCTAGACCTGAATTATGGTGCGGCTGAATTCCCCGCACAAGCTCCAACATAATTCTTTAATCCATTTCTTTACAGCGCAATCATGGATCCGTTATCGCTCGCTGCCAGTATTGCTGGCCTGCTGAGTCTCGCGGGTGCTGTTATATCAGCCGGTTATAAACTTAACTCGAAGCTAAATGAGGATACAAGCGACACAAAAACGCTAGTCAACGAGACAGCCAATTTCTCGGGTATTCTGCTGGGTGTTAAGGCACATCTCGAGTCTTTCCGCTCTCTCGATGTCGATTTGGATGCTGTTTACAACACTATCGAAGACAGCAAGGTTACGCTAAAGCTCATCGATGAGCTGGTGGGCAAGCTTTCGAGGTCAAATCGTCTTGAAACGCTGATCAAAGCTGGTGGGCGGGAGGAGCAGGCCGTGAAGTTGCTTCGGCGCATCGAGCAGTACAAGATGTTCTTTGTTCTGTGCTTCCAGCTCGAGCAAAGGTAGGCGATTCTGTTGGTCTACCGAGGAAAGAAGAAATGTTGACGTAGCACAAGCTCTCAATCTGAAACCCTCCAGACCCAGATGGAGGAGATTATGACTCAGTTGAACTCTTTGAGCGAAACCCAGAAGGGGGTTGAGAAATCTGTTGGCAAGTTGGTAGATGCTGGTCAAAGTAAGTACTGGTCTGAACTCTATGAAACTGGCACTCAAAGTATGCTATACAGTTCAACAACAAGAAAAGATCATCAAATGGCTAGGAACACCAACAGAAGACGAGCACAATGATCTATGCAAGCAACGCGATTCATCCTCGGCTGAGTGGATTTTAAAGAGGGAAGAATTCAATAAGTGGCTGTCTTGTCCAGGTTCGGCGTTATTATGCCTCAACGGAACTCGTAAGTGCCTTTACTTAAGTCCTGCTAACGCTAAATATTCTCCTAGCGGGCTCAGGAAAGTCAGTTATCATGTGAGTTTCTGCACACAACACGCTTCATTATGATATAGCTCACGGGTCTGTAGATCCAAGGTTATCGAATCGCTCCAAGAGTCTATGCTTGAACCTGGAAGAAATGCCGTAGTTTACCACTACTGCCGCTTCACAAACCCATCCAGCCTCTCACCTGCCAGCCTTATCGGGTCGCTTGTAGGCCAGCTTCTCAAACAATCTTCCAGCCCAAGCCTCCTCTCGCAAGTTGTAAACAATGTCTACGAAAAGCATCGCAGGCGATCGGCACACCCAAGTCTCCAAGACTTACAAGCTCTATTCAATGATCTCTCCAATTACTTTGAGCGAGTTCTCCTTGTGATTGATGGCTTGGATGAGATGACTGGCCACTGGGAGATCTTGGACTTTTTAGAGACACTACCCGAGGCCGATATCGAGTTCAAGGTTCTGATAGCGAGCAGAGCTGGAATGGGCCTCGAGGATGCTTTTTCGTCTTGCTTTAAAATTGCAATCACATCGAAAGACGTTGCACCCGACATTGAAAGCTTGGTCCGCAAGAAACTCAACAACCGTCGATTCCGCGGATCTGAGGTTGAGGCGATTATCAAAGAGCTAATTATTCGCGCTGATGGAATGTGAGTAATCAACACATCTCACTGCCATAGGCTGACAATCGCACTCCACAGGTTTATCTGGGTCATATGTCAAATTGACCATCTTTCCCGCATCCGAACAGCCCTCGGTCCAAAGCTTGTGCAGGCACTACCTCGCAACCTCGAAAAGACCTTCGAGCAGGCCTTTCAAATGCTCGAAGATGAAGAAGAGAAAGGGCTCGCCAAGCGTATCCTGCAGTTTGTCATGTTCTCTAATAGACCCCTCGACTTATCAGAATTGGTTGAAGGAATCGCCATTACATCAGACACAAGGACCCTCGACGATGTGCAATCCAACTCACTAAGGGAGAAGAGTTACGTCTTTGAGCTTTGTGGCAGCCTGATTCGAGAGTCTCAGGCAACCTCAAAGATCGATCTGGCACACTACTCTGTGTATCAGTTTCTCCAATCTCCTAGACTGGAGGGAAACAGGGATAATGATCTCAATCTTGATAAGTCCGATGGTAATACCGAGCTTCTCACGGCTTGCATTCGTTATTTGACCATTGAGAATATTTCAACTGGTGGTATTCCCGAAGAGGTAGAAGCCGCACTTGAGGATGACGATTTGTACATCAGCCCGGATGTGTTTACGAATACACCATTCCTCCAGCATGCTGTGAGTAACTGGCCAGCTTATGCATCGAAACTCTCAGACGCCGAGCTTCAAGATATATGGACTTCTGTTCTACTTCCGTTCTTCGAGCCTAGTTCGAACTACTTCAAGTTTTGGGTCCGCAAAGCACGTTATCTTCATGGATACTACAAGTATCCTCCCGGAATCACACCACTGCACGTCGCAGCTGTCCATGGAATGTCAGGCCTGGCAAGTATTCTTTTGGAAGATACTCATCTCAGCAAAGCAACCTGGCAGATATCGAAAGCTACTGCGGGAAGCAGGACGCCGCTTCATATGGCTATTGAAAACGGTCAAAACTCGATGATTGATCTGCTTCTAGATTTAGATCTTACTGACTCAACAGACGAAAGAGGTAGAACCCCTCTACACCTTGCTATTGAGTGTGCAAACGAACAAGCTGTCACCAAGCTTATCTCAGCTGGTGCAAATGTGAACCACTGCGAGGAAGACGGACGAACGCCACTTTTCATCGCCATCGAAAACAACTGGGATGGTCTCGCAGCACAGCTCTCAGAGATGGCGAGCCCGCACACAACCATGCCAGACGGGCGTGGTCCACTCCACCTGGCAGCCCAAACTGGAAGCACAACGTGGATGAAGTGTCTGCTGCTCGCTTTTACTCCAAGGGCCATAAATAAAGTTGACAATCGTGGCTGGAGCCCGTTACTCTATGCTGCTGACAGGGGCCATTTGCACATCGTCAAGATGCTATTGTCAAATCCGAACTGTATAGAAAGTGGCGACATCAACGGATGGACACCACTGCATGCTACTATCAAGCAACAACATTTGGACTGTGCCACAGAGTTACTGAACTCAAATGTTCCGAAATTACCATTTTCTGGACACGGACAGGAGCCTGAGAGAAGAGCAGAAGAGCCTGACGTTGAGATGACAGGGAAATATGGTGAAGCGTACAGATCGAGACTCTCCGCTGCTAGAACTCGCGGAGGCCCAAGTGGACTCTCAGAGGATTGGGCACTAGAATCATCATCCAGATCCCAACCACCAACAACAGTCTCGTCTCCATTACTTCTGGCAGTTTCGAGCAATTACAAGGCTGGAGTTGAATTACTCCTCCGATATGCCGAAACCTATGGTCGAAAGGAAATAGGCTTGTTACAGAAGGATGGCGAGTGCCTCAAGGCATCAATGCTGCTAACTGAAACGACCATCTTCAAGAAGCTACTTCCGGTTTCGACAGCAAACAGCATAATGGCTGTTCTACCTGATGCTATCAAGAAGGGCGGAATATTTATAGAAATTTTGCAGCAAAGACTTGACAGTACCTTTGCACACAAGCGGCTTTTACCAGAGGCATTGTCCGACGAAAGGCTAACGCCTGAAGTTGCACATATGGTACTGGATACCTGGCCAGTTCAAACTACCTCACTTCCAGACAATATACTTCACCTCGCTGTACAAGTCGGAAATGACGATGACTTACGCTTATTGACGCGTCTCATTGATAAAGGAGCCAGTAAATCCCATGTCAACAAAGGAGGGCGTACCATATTACATGTGGCAATTAACCACTTCAATTGGACCGCTGCCTCCTTTCTGATCAAAAGTCTTCAATTTGGCGACGAGATACTACTCAGCGCTCTTCATAATCTGGTAGACCTTGCTCCTACACAAGGCACTGATGTCGATCCCGAGATTCTCTCAATCATGAATCTGCTTCTCGAAAAGGGAGTTGATCTCAATAACCACGACGAGTCTGACCGCAGTGTTTGCCACATAGCAGCTGGTAGAGACGACAGTGCGTTCTTGAAATGGGCGTTAGATAACAACGCCCGACTGGTTGCTCCAACCTCAAGAAGAGATACTCCCATCACCGTGGCTTTGAGGTCTCGGCAATACGAGAACTTGCAATGTCTTTTAGATAACATCCTTCAGACTGCGCCAGAGAATCTGGTCGAGTTTCTGGCCACGCCGGGTATGAGCTGTGGGACACCTCTTATGTTAGCTATTGAGCTCTCTGACATTAAAATCTTGACTAAGCTTGTGGAAGCTGACAAGGCTGCGGAGTTGCTGGTTAAAAAGGATACTGATGAACGACAAAACAAGCGGCTAACAGCTTTTACCGATGCACTGTGTAATGCTATTCGGAAGCAATCTGACCAAGCTGCATTGTTATTAATCAAATCCATGAGCAATATCTCAGGAACCAGCTCATCAGGGGAGACGCCTCTGCATACAGCTGTACAAGAAGAAGATGAAAAGATGGTAAAGACTCTTCTTGAGCACGCTGCACAGTTGAATGTACAGCATCGCGACACAGGAGAGACACCATACGCAGTTGCAACAGTTGCAAATCTGACAAGAATAAAGGCTATTCTGAGCGAGTATGAAGTCGACTACCAGCCCCAAGATATCATTGCAGCAGCCAAAGCTGGAGATGAGGCATTGGTTGCAAAGGTTCTAGCTGCATACCCTGACGACTTCGATAACCAACGAAAGGCACTATTCATAGCACGAAAATTACGACAGAAGAAGATTGATAAGATTCTTCATGAAGCTTTATCAACAAATACCGAACCTTTTGTGGTGAACGATATAGCCAGGGATGCATACGGCGATACAGTTCTTCACCAAGCAGTTCGTGCAATGAACCCCGAGAAACTTAGCTCCTTGTGCACTGGGGAGTATAGAGCGCTACTGGATGCTTACGACCTTGGTGGTGACTCTGCTTTGATGCTTGCTATCCGGATGTGTCATTGGAGCGGTGCTGAGGTCCTGGCTGAGGCAGGGGCGGATATAGATGAAGCCCTCGAGAAGGCAAATTCGGCGGGTTGTGAACTTTGGATTGATAAGCTTAGTGAGCTTAAGAAGCGTTATGGAAGAATAAGGCAATTTGTATATTCTTTTGGGTATGATAGAGCTTAGAGATTCGAAGGACATGTATATCCTCTGATGGTGATAATAATGGCAAGTCAAAGTGCTAAGGCATAAAAGCAATAATCCGAGAAATTTCTGGTACTATAGTATTGCATCATTATGAGTTAATCCCCGACTGATGGAGTTCAATAATTGGATGGTCCGGTGAAAAGTCGTCGCGAATATCGATGACGTGGGCTCTCCCGTTCGACCCGTTATTTATAGTGTCTCAGCGTCATGTAATTGCAAAGACTGATGGTGGTATTTGCAGAATATTACGTGCTTGATACGCTCTGTCAAAATCTATATCGGCACTATTTCTATCTTTTCTGAATGCTAGCAGACTTGGACGATTATATTCTCATTTTTACATTACTTTTTAATAATATAGCCAAGACAAGTTATCTAACATTGACCACTGTGACCAATATGGCTACTCGTAAGTTCAAGCGTTGGCGATAAGTTTTGTCGACCACAAAAATATGCTAATTTGTTTCCAGACCACGCAAAGAATGAAGCCCTCAAGGCCGCTGCCTTATTTGATGTATCTCACATCGCAGCAGTCGTAACAGGCGGTGCAACCGGCATTGGTCTGATGATCACCCAAGCCCTGCAGTCCAACGGAGCCAAGGTCTACATCACAGGCCGTCGCAAGGAGGTCCTTGAGCAAACCCAGAAAACCTATGGTACAGGCCCTGGGAGCATCCATGTCCTTCCTGGTGATGTCAGCCAGAAGGATGAGGCTATCCGTCTTGCAGAGGAAGTAGGCAAGAAAGAGCCACAGGGCATTCACCTACTCGTTAACAATGCTGGGATTGCAGAGGATGACAACACAAAGTTCTGTAAGCTGATTGATCTGTCACATACGAGTTCATGCTGATACAAGCCATGTTGTAGCTTCAGCTGGTGAACCAGACACAACCGACGCCAAAGCTCTCTCGGAGCACTTGTCAAAAGGTGGGTTTGGCCCGATTGGTTCGCTTGGCCACCTATGGATCAACGCTCCATTGGTATATAAGGAGCACTGCCGACCCCCTTCTAGCATAGAATCAAGGCTCTTTTAACCCTCTCCTATGTGACCCTCGGCTCTGCGTGCCACAGCACTTCCTCAAGACTGAGCCACAACAGTGGGCTGATACACTGAAGACGAATGTGACGGGACCTTACTACATGTCTATGGCCTTCCTGCCACTACTGGCAAAAGGTCGTGATGCCACTCCAGGCTATTCATCCCAAATCGTTAATGTCTCCTCGATCTCCGGAGCTATGAAAGGTTCCAGCATGGGACAACCAGCCTATGCTACCTCCAAGGCCGCTCTTACACACCTCAGTCGCATGATTGCTACTCTGACCAAGGACATCAAGGTCCGAGTTAATGTTATTGCACCAGGCTTATTCCCCAGTGAAATGACCACCGGAGAGTCTGATGAGGGCAACAAGAGCAACATTGACAAGAAGATGACCAACCCCGCTGGGCGACCTGGCCATGACACTGACAGAGCTGCGACTATTCTGTTCCTTGCTGGAAAGGGCGGATTGTTTTATAACGGCCAGATAGTTTATCCCGATGGAGGTAAGTCTCTCTTCATCAACCTATGATTTATCTGATACTGACCATTTCCTTAGGTTCAACGCTCATCAACCCAGCCATTGCAAACTTAGATGGTCAGATGAAGAAGTCGAGACCTTAAACAATAGTTTACACTGAATGTAGTAGAAGGATCGAGCAGAGGGTATCTTTCAATACATAAATTGATATATGACCGGTTCAATATTCATCATGCATGATAAACTGTTGGTTACTGCAGCATCCATTCAGTATACGGAACATGCAGCCATAGACTTAACCCGATGTTGGAGACTTGTTCGATCGCACTCTTGCAGTCCGCATCAATCCCAGGCCACCAAAAGCAACCGCAATACCAGTAAACACGATGAGCGGGCCATACTTCGTTCCGTAGCCAAATCTTCCTCCCCATCCTATATCCCCAGCACTCAGTAGTGGGATGCTCACAAGGCCACCACTTACGAACCCAATGCCTCGAGCTCCATTGAGGAGTCCATATGTAAGACTAGAGTCAATAGTCTCATTGTGTTCCTCTGCCTCACCTTCTAGCTCCTTGGTAATGCCTCCCCATGTCGCACTGTAACCACCAGCAAAGAAGCCAAACACGATAGCAAATACGATAGTAAGGGCAGGGCTTCCGTCTACCGACAAACCCCAAAGCAAGAGCACAGAGGCAGATGATGCGAATGCTGAGAGGCAGGTAATAGTAGGAGCTGAGAATTGATGATACTTATTGTCAGTAAGCCACCCAAAGAAGAAGCACGAGAGAATGCCTGGAATATTGTGCAATGTAAGCAAGAGAGTGGAAATTGCCTGACTGGCACCGTTGAACTCTCGGGCAAACGTTGGGAGATATGTCTGTGGCAGAGAGTATCCCGAACTTTGAAGCATGACTGCGATGAAGTAGGTGTAAATGCCACTGTGCTTCAGGAATTTCCATGGTATACGAGGAGGCTTTCCTTCTCGTGCCAACATCTTGGAAGGATGTGTCGGGACGAGAAATATGGAGAGAAGACCTGAACCAGCCAAAATAAAGGCCCATATTCGAATCGTCCACCGAAAGCCGTATTGATCGAGAAGATACCGGAGAAGAAAAGGACAGGCCGAACCAACAATATTTCTACAGGAAAGAATGATACCATATGCAATGGCTCGGTTGCCAGTGGCATACCACTCCCCGAGCGAACATGTTGCTGGACTATAAACGAGGGTACATCCAAAAGCAGCCACGACGCCTTGTGTCACCATGAGATGCCACACATGGGTACTAAAAGAGGAGAGAATGAACCCGAGGAATGCTATGATGAGGCCTCCAAGCTCTGCTTTGAGCCGGTGATGGGCCCAATAGCGGGTGAATATGGCAAACAAGAACGGCATGGAGATATACATGACACCATTAGAGGTAGTGCCAACTGTACCAGTGATAGAGAGATCACCGTCGAGAGTCCAGTTGCTTGTCCAGTACTCTTCAAAGATACCGTAACTGAGGTTGAAGCCTAGAAGGGCATTGTAAGTCAAGGTACAATACCAAGCCGTGATTTGCTTACCCCAGAGTGGAAGCTGCATCAATGCTGAGCCCCAAAGCACGCCTAGCTTCTTCTTATGATCGTTATCTATCGCCAGATCTGACTCGGTCTGGTCAGTTGAATGGGAAGCTTGTTCAGCAGAGTTTTCGTCTTGCTGAAAGCTGCTTCGTAGAATGGGTCCATCTTGAGACCGTTCCTGCTTCTCTGATTCTGCCATGAGGTTGCGTGTTAGGTGTCCGATCTAATGCTGCGATATCTTGAGCAGGGTCAAACCAGTGTCTGCTTGACAACGTGAAGGGGAAATGAAGCAACAGCACTTTTTCGTGAGCGGAGAAAAGGGCAGCCTCGGTTTCTCAGTGCCACGGCAGTGAACGCCTCTAGCCGGGTTCGGGGTGATAAGCGCCTCCGAATTGATCAGCGTAAACGCCCAATGACTTGGTGTCCACATATTATTATCATAGCACACCCTACCAACACCCTGCAGACTTGTCTCTTCTCACACTCACACACACCTGCACGAACATGTTGCAATAATGTGGAGTAAATGGTGGTGTATATGCGAGGAACTTTGCACGGCCGTCCACCCTGCACATCCACTAATCGGGTCGGGTACCCTCGAAGAGCTCTTCCGACATCGTCAACAACAAGTCTGCTACACCGAAACTTGATTGCATAACTGCTATGGTAATGACGTGACGGGAAAGCTAATAGAATACTCGGCAAGTGTACGGATTGGGGCTCATGGCATAGTCAGCAGTTCTGGCTGGAACGTTGTCACTAGATATTCCAACGAAGTTCAAATGAAGTAGATTGGTAATCTTGAGGCTATACAAAATAGCACCAAAAAAGAAATCCTATCAATGCAATGCCAGTATCTACTCGATATCCTATAGTTAATAGCAGAGCATGTCTCTACTATTAATACTACTTCACCAGGTTGGAATATAGCTACTCTAAACCATGATAGGCATTCAAGATATCCTGGACCAATTTCTCGGCATTACCATATGTAGGACCCATTGTATGTCCAGGCGGTGTTAGTGGCATTGTAGAAGAATCGATAACGCGCAGATTCTTAGTGCCAAAAACGCGACCTTTAGAGTCAACCACTGCTGATGGATCACCAGCTTTCCCCATGCTGCCTGTAAGGAATTAGTTTAAGCTCACTTTCGTAGCATAAGTATGTGAACTTACAAGAAGCGGTGCCGTGATGGGTAGGATCCAGGTTGTCGTATGTTAGATCCAGTAAATGCTCGTCACTGGTGATATTGGCGCCGGGGTATATCTCTTTTCCGATGCGAGAAGGAATATGCTTCCAAAGCTGACGCGCTCTCCTGAGGGAATAAAGAGCAACCTCTTTATCTGTATCTGCGCGTAGCCAGTTTGGATCAATGATAGGAGGATCAAGGTTGCTCGCAGATGATATGGTCATGTTGCCACGACTGACAGTTCCAACCATTCTTATAGTCATGGCGGCGTAGTTCTTGCCAGTTGCGCCGGCTGGAGGATCTACCATCTGCATGATGAACTCTACTTCAGGCCAGTCTTCTGGGTATTGAGCGAGGTCCTCTTGGGCTCTCTTGCTAAGATTTGCCAGAGGAACCTTCTCAAATGCCCCAACGTCAACGCCTCCGTTGGTCAGAGGTCCCTGCTTGTGTCGGTTGAACTCAGTGATGGCCTCTTTCATCTTGGAGGGTTGTTTCCATCCGCCCGTTGAAATGCCTTCGATCTCCCATATCGGCCCATGAACAGCAGCTGAATCATGAGTGCCCTGACCGACTCCCTGTAGGTTTGACAAAACTGGGATGTCGAACTTCTCTAGCGTCTCTTGGGGCCCAATGCCGGAAACCATTAGTAGTTGAGGGCTGCTCCACAGCCCTGCGGCAACAATGACTTCCTTTCGGGCTGTTAGATTGAAGGATTGCTGGCCATAGTTATCAACGGTGACACCAATGGCTTTCCTGCCCGAGAAGAGAATCTTGCGAGCCATGGTATTGATGTATGTTGTCAGGCCTGAACGGCCAAGGCTTTCCTGCAGAAATGAACTCTCAGAAGAATCACGGAGGCCAGTCTCAGGGTTGATGGAGAATTGCCACCAACCCCAGCCCTGCAAGACACCAGCAGTGAAGCTTGGAATCTCTTTGAACCCCAGTGCTTCAAAAGCTTTGATGGCATCCCACGAGACTGGAAAGACATAGCCTGGAAAGGTGAGATGTAGAGGGCCCCCTTCCTTTGAGAAAGCGGCAGTGTCATACAGGGGCGTTGCATTCTCAGGACGATGCTGGCTGTTGTCTGAGAACTTCATAGTTCTCTGGTTGAACTTGAGCATATTCTCCCATGTGTAGGCATCATCGCCGACCTTTTCAGCCCACTGCTTGTAAGCTCCTTTAGTTGGGCGATTGAACATCATCAGGTTTCTGGCACTGCTGCCACCAAAGGTTCTACCCTGTGCATAGTGAATCTTCTTTCCGTTCTATTCGACATCAGTACAAAAGGGTCATGGCGCGATCACGGAAGAACTTACGTTTTGAGGTTGAGTAAAGTAGCCCCAATCAATTAGTGGCTGCCAGCTGGCTGGACCACCAGAGCCCTTCCAATCATTGATCCCTAACACATATCAGTAAGTTAAATAGCTCAGAGTTGCAAAGGGCTTATGTGACTTACTAAAGGGCAACTGGCTGACGTTACCGTTACTCAGTTCATAAAAACCTCCCGCCTCAACTAAAGCAACTGTAGCGTTGCTATGCTCAGTTAGACGTGCCGCTGCTAGAGCGCCTGCTGTCCCACCGCCAACGATGACATAGTCATAGGTGGCATTGATACCGGGTATACCAAAGCCGTTACCAGTCAGTTGTCCATCATCGAACTGAGGGGGTACGTCTTCAGCAAGTGCTGACACAAGAAGGGAACACAAGACAGGAAGGACATGCATATCGGCGTATTTGGGTCTCATTGTTACTTCTCTGTGAAACCCACATATACTCCGGCGAATTTATATATGAAAAGACAGTTGGGCTGAGAATTAGTTCGTGCATACTAAACTTCCCAAGGGTAACTCATCCATCTTGGCGTTTTGACCAAAATCATCCGATGTCGCTGCTCGTATGGTTCCATCTAGTATACTTTCCCTTCAAGCAAGTAAGGACCAGGGCTACGCGTCCTTACTGTACAAAGGCAATGGCAATCAAAGGATGCTCGGCACCTACAATCAGCCGGCTGACACGACGATCTACCAATCATTACAAAGACTTTTGCAATCATTATTCTTTACTTGAATGTCTTTCATAAGATAAGAAGATACAACAAAGAAGTGCCAGTGTCGCGTTGTAGATTTCTGAGTCAGTCTATTCCGTGCCGCCCGCCAACTAAGGCTGAGGTTGCAACATCACCCATGCAGTATGTTGCAGCACTAGAGATACTGTCTACCCGGAAGAGTTCCATGTAGCGAGACAGATTATCCGCAATAATTCCTGGGCATTAGTGCGATGCAAGTTCCTTGGCATGAGCCCTGCAAGATGGACAAGACAGCTTGGCGATTCGGCCCGGGCCGGGTTAGTTAAGTCGGAGTCTCCGAAACCGAGGCATATCCACACAGTAAACATGTTTAGGTGAATACATCCGTAAGCTAATAACCATGATCTGAGCTTAGCCCCCCCGCAATACGCTTATCTTATCATGTGCCGTCCTTGTGCATGCAATGGCGGATCCGCTCATGCAGGGATCTACGCATCAAAGTCCTCGATTCGGTGAATTTCGGGGTTCTGTAAACAATCCTCTTTCATCCTTGCAGTTACGAGTGTCAATGTTTAGACGGGGAGTTGAATTGCAGTGTGGACACCATTAATTCAACGATATAACTGCCGCTGTACAAGTTCCTGTATCTTGACTCGCGAGGTCCTGTTCTTGTCTCAGGGGATTGACGACGTGGCCTTATTCCCCACCTCCACAAAGCTTGATCTGTAAAGATCGGCGATGCCATGTTGTGTGATAATGCATCTTCTTGTTATCCTACAGAAAATGCGGAAACAAGGCACGAGACCCGAATGATGCAATTGCTGACACGGCATCGTTACTTATTCTTATCTGTAATTACGTGGGGTTCATCGGCATCTTTACCGAAAGCCAAGAAACATACAGCCTGCCATGACTGCAGTTTATTTGGTCCGCGGTCTCACATAGATAGCCAGATACGGTGAGCAATGAGGGTGTGTAACATCACCACGGACCAAGACATCTCGGGGAGTCTGACAGAAGCCGCATTGGGCCATGTCAATCCCCCTACCCATCTGAGCACGGTGAACGAGGTGACAATAGGGGGCAAACGAACTAGGCAATAACTCACAAGATACAAGACTCGAGTAGGAAGTGAAAACCAGTATTGACAATAAGCCTAGCTGATGAGAATATGTCCCACTGACTGCATACAAGGGTAATAATTGTTTCAGAGGGCATGCCTAAGATAGCAAAGAAGTATAATAATAAGGAAAACGGCCGACTCTTGGCCAAATTTACAACACAAATTCGATATTTCTTGATAGACTCTTTTCTCTCGTTCGCAGTCTTGCTCTTTCTCAATCCACGAATTAATCAATTTTAAAGCCAAAGAGATCAGCCCAAAGCAAGCAAAATGGGCTCTCTTCACACTGAACCATCACCTTCCCCAGCCTTCTCTTCTGTGCGATCAGAATTGGCTCAGAACAACAACAGAATCATTCTTTGTGAATCCCATGATGGTACATCTACAGAGATCATCAGAGCTACCGTTGGCAAGGACGGCCAGAAGTTCGACGGCATCTGGTACAGCGGTCTCTGTCAGACTACCTATCTAGGCATTCCAGACAGTGAGACACTCTCCCCACTCCAACGGGCATCACTCCTCGCACTTGACGGGGAGTTGAAGCGCAAAACAAGCAACCGCTCCCTCTGTGCCGCTTTTGACGCAGATAGTGGTGGTGATATTGCAGATATCCCTGCCTTGGTCGCGCTCATGAACCTTGTCGGTGTTGGCATGATTGTGATCGAGGACAAGGCCGTTTCAGCTCCAGGCCAAAAGGTCAACTCGCTTGCCGCATCATCTGCTTCGCAGGCCTTGGCTGATCCCCACGAGTTCGCGGAGGTAATCCGCGCTTTCAAGGCCGTCAATGCAAAGGCTAAGGGAGGTCCCATGGTCACTGCTCGTATTGAGTCCTTCTGCTGCCGCGTCTCAAAGGCAGATGCGGAAGAGGAAAGCAAGTCATACGAGGATGCACACCAAGATGCCTTGAAGCGTGCAAAGATCTACTATGAGGCGGGTATCGATGCTATCATGATCCACTCCAAGAGTAAATCTCCTCACGAGGTTACTCGATTCTTACGCGAGTACCGCGAGTTTGACTCCCAGACACCTCTTGTCGTCGTCCCCACTACCTACTCAGAGATACCAAAAGATGCCTTATACGAAGCTGGCGCCAACGTTATCATCTATGCCAATCACTTGATGCGTGCCAAGATTAGCGCTGTTGGTTCCATCTCTGACAAGATCCTAGCCAAGAACTTGGACTTGTTCTACAACGACGCTGAGATCCGTGCAATGATCCAGGCCCGCAACTATGGTTGTCTTCTCAGAAAGCTGAGGAACCGTAGTGTTTGGGGTGAGGAGAGTAATGAAGCAAGGATGTACAGGATTGTTGCGGAGGCGACAGCCTCGGAGAACATTCAGGCGACTGTCGTTGATTTGCTGGAGGGGAAGCTTGCGGGCTGTGAGGCAGACACACGCATTGTCAGCGTCAAGGAACTTCTCAAGATCAACGCAAAGCAGGTGGTTCCTGTGGCAGACCTTGTCACCCAGGTAGATGTTTACTAGATTAGGTTAAGCTTATTTTTACCTGCCTAATCTGCCTCAGTCTACTGCGGTTCTCTTAGTTACCTCTTAATTCCACTTGTTTCGCCAGTCCTACCATGCAATGTAATCTTAGGTGTTAATTGTCTGTGCCCTGTGAGATAAGAAAGGCCATTGCGCTGAACATTGCGTTTACAAGAGAGTTACATATTGGTTATCCCACCTCTTGCTGAGTACTCACCTGTAAGTCCTTTGTGTTATATTGTACTGGTACAAATTAGGCAGCCGACACTTCATATTATCTTGCGTAATGCTATCTTGCGTTGCGCCATCTCGCGTTTCGTGCACTTGCATAATAATAGGGTGTTTACTGCCACACTCCAGCTATGTTTGTGTAGTACTGCAGATGGTCAAGCTTACTTCAGATTGTCAACATTAACCGCACGGATCATCGGCAAAGTGAGGGTGAGGGTCCTTCCGGGCTGGCTACGTCACGCTTGTGACTGTCGATATGTAACGACAGATTTGGGACTGTACAAAGTGAATGGGAGTGTCGACGTGGCGTGATGTAGTGAGACTCCAGGATGTTTTGAGTAACAACGACCCTTTTAATTCAGGGAGCTCTAGTGCCGACAAAGTGTACGACAGATAGTGAATATTATAAGAACATGTCGCTATCTTTGAAGGAACGTACAGGTTAAGTACACTGAAGAAATCAAGTCAAACCACAACTATCCCAAATATTTTTTTCACTTTGAACTTGACATTTCAAAATGGCTCCTGGTCTCATTGAAACAGTTAACGACTTTTCTCATCTCCCCAAGACTGAGTACCGCACCAAGCTAGAGGTGAAGCCCAAATCAGCACTTTTCCCTGATGGTTACAAAACCACTGGACAACAGCCTCCTCTTTACGATGAGATACACCCATACTCAGACTTCCCCAAGAAGATCACAGGCATAACGGCCTGGACGAAAGATGATCTATCTGGATCTCCTGAGAAGGAAGCTATCTGGATCTCCTGAGAAGGAAGCTATCTGGAAGCATCCATTCACCCAGGAAGAGCTCGAAGACCTGAGCACCGCTGCTGAGAATTACATCAACAGCGGCCGGGACTTGAACGAGATGTGCAAGGTATGAGTCCACCACTGCATTAGTACATAGACTGACACGCGTGCTCAGGAACTCTTCCCTCTTCCTCGCATGGCTAAGTACCTTGAAGAGGTTCGAGATGATATGATCAATGGTTACGGATTCATCTTGTTCCAAGGCATGCCTGTCAAGGAATGGGGCATGCGTAAGTCTTCCACGGCATACATGGGCTTGGGGGCTCACTTCGGGCACATCGTGAGTCAGAATGGCAGGGGCCATGTGCTGGGGCATATCAAGGATCTTGGTGAGAACCCGGCAGACTTTCATAAGGTCCGGCTGTACCGAACCACGGCCAGGTATGTGAGTCCAACCCCTGACCGGCAGTTAGACTTACTCGTATTTCAGGCAAACCTTCCATGCCGACCCGGCAGATATTGTCGGCCTTCTTTGCCTCAATACTCCTCTGAAAGGAGGTGAGAACAACATAGTTTCAGGCCACCAAGTCTGGAATGTTATGCAAGAGGAGCGTCCTGATATCGCGGAACTTCTCACACAGCCCATTTGGTACTTTGACCGAAAGGGGGAAGTCAGTGATGGACAAGAGGATTACATCCGATGTGCCATTTACTACATTGAGAAGGGAAATGGCAGAGTCTACTCCAAGTATGTGATCCACTGGCTGGCTAGATCCTTGAAACCGTGAGGCTGACAGATTTGACTGTAGATTTGACCCAAACTATGTCAGGTCTCTAAAGCGATTTTCTGACAAAGGCATCATTCCCCCTCTCTCTGATGCACAGGCAGAGGCGATTGAGTTCTTTGATCAAACTTGCTACAGGGAATCTATTGGTAATGTTCTTGAGGTTGGAGATGTTCACTTCATGACAAACAACCATCTCTACCATTCCCGACAGGCCTATACAGACCACGAGCCGCCCGCTCCCCGACGCCATCTTCTGCGACTGTGGGTCTCTACGCCTGAGAGTGAAGGGGGCTGGAAACTTCCTTATCATGACTCTGACTGGAAGAGGAGGGGCGGGGTGCAGGTTGATGATCGACCTCACAAGGTTTTACTTCATGCAGACTGAAGATAACGCTTCTCAAATCTCTATTTGTGGGATTTCTTAACCTTGAATGGCAATTGCTGAGGTTTACGACAACAAGTGGCTATCCGTTGATAGATTGAAGAATGATATGATATTTACTAGCCTTGTTCTTATTCGTAGTCATTTACGCGGTCCCAGTGTAAACCTTAATAAGAACCTTCTCAAAACTGAAATGTGTAACCGTGGGGTTAACCAGGGTCCGATGAAGATCTTGGACAAGCTTGGCAAAGCTTGTTCTCAGGTATGCTTATATGCATGCAGTTTTACAGCCCGGATAAAGCGGTATCTTGAAAACTCGAGCCATAAGCAAGCACGCGATCAATTTCCCAATGTTGCATACTTTAGGCACGGACTCACGGGTCCCGGTGTAGTGACACAGCACTTGCAAGGATCAAGGCGTGCTAAAGCGGAGATAAGAACTCTGGGGAGACAAGTTGAGCCGGTGGGTATGGGGAGAGTCTAACTAATGGAGATTGTTAGTGGCACGCCCTGCACTCTGAAGGATTGGCTGTGCTCCGTGTTTGCATGCTGCAATGCTACTGATGCGGGTCTGAGGTGCCGTAATATCCGTTGTTGTGAGGAAACGAAGCTGTGCATCTTTTGATACGTCATTTACCTTGTTTTCTCTCAAGTCGTCAATCCTGAGGTCTTCCCTTCAATGCCGTTCTTGTTCGCTGTCAGATCTTTGCCTAATTTGCCGTGCTGGTGCCATTAGGAGTGCGCAGGCTTGGAGGCTGGCAGATGAGGGGTCTTCAGTATGCCCAGCCAAGCAGCACTCATTGTATCGTCATAGCTCCTCTCTCTTTTCTTCCAAAGCAGACACCCGATACCATTATACAGGTCTCACGTTCCTTTCATAGTACATTTCTTTGATATCATCACCGACCAGAGATCCTTCATCAACTTCTCAGCATCATGGCGAGGTAAGACGATTCTGCTCCCTGGCATTACTTGATCCAGTGACTAACGTGATTTCTGTTTGGCAGACCCGAATACCAGCCCGTTTCTCGAAACCATGTCGATCAAATTCCTCTCGTCGAGCCGGGCGCTTCAGCTGGTGACGAAGCCTCCGACTCTGACCTCGAAAATGATATCGCCATCAGCGAAACCGAATTGAAGCGCGATCATATCCCCCGAAAAACCCTCATTCGCGTTCTGGCAGCAAATGGGGTCATCCAAATACCAATCTGGGGTATGTCTTCATCCAACCTTGGGTTGTATGTTTACTCACAGAATGTCCAGGCTTTGCAATCAGTTACGGCGTATTAGAGGAATATTACTTCAACAACTGGTCACTCCAGGGAAATAAAGATATTACAGGCGCCATTGGAACGACCGCCAATGGCATCATGTACCTCTCCATGCCCTTCCTTTTCGCCCTGTTCACAAGACGGTGGGCATATCGTCGCCAAGAGGCTGCTTTCTGCGGTGCCCTCATTGCTTCCATCAGCTTCTTCTTGTCGACATTCAGCACAAACGTTTGGCACCTGCTCGTTACTCAGGGTATCACCTCAGCGTTTGGATGTGCGCTCATCTATAGCCCCATCACCCTCTCCCTGGGCGAATGGTACACGACCAGCAACCGGTCCGTAGCATATGGATTGGTCTTGTCATGCAAGAATATTGTTGGAACCCTGGGCCCCTTCCTCTTCAAAGCTTCGCTCGATACATGGGGCTTCAGGACAACTATGAACGCCTGGGCAGTGTTCGTTGGCGCAGCGAGCATCCTCAGTATCAGTCTTGTTCCTATTCCACCATCAAGAATTGCCATGCATAAGACTCCGGAAAGAAACATTCCCTGGGATTTTCTCAGGCATCCCGCTATATACTTCTATAGCATTGCTGTGTTCTTCCAAGGCACAGGTTATGGCTTGCCCCAGACATATCTGGGCACTTATGCCCAAGACTTTAGTCTGTTATCGGAGACAATGGCAACCGTTGTCTTGGCTTTACAGAACGCCGTAGGTATCCTTGCATCTGCCTTTTTTGGGTGGCTTAGTGACAATAAACATATTGTCCTATCGGCACAAGTAGTGTCAGCAATTCCGTGCGTCACAAGCGGATTGGCCGTGTTTCTTTTCTGGGGAAATACTACACAGGGAGGTGTCTTTCTCCTTGTTCTCTTCTCTATCACATTTGGCTTCTTCTCGAGTGGCTACAGTGCTACCTGGGGCGGAATTCTCAAGCAGATGGAGAATGACTCCGCGGCGAGAGGAGAGTCCATCGATGCTGGGCTGATATACGGTTTAATAAACGGTGTCAGAGGCATAGGGTATCTTGTTGGAGGTGCAGCGAGTGTCTGGCTAATTAATGCAGGCACAATTTCCGACTGTCAACACTTTGGGTATGGCAGTATTTATGGACCTCTTATTTTATTCACGGGACTGGTTTCTCTCGCTGGAGGCTGGGTTGTGATCTGGAGTTGGTGGCCCGAGACGTGGACCTTTGGGCGACGTACTTGAAAAATGCTGCGCTATAAATAGATTTCACTCATAGAAACTTAAAGACAACAAAGAATAAATATGTTCAAGGGGATAATTATATTGTAAGGCTCTTTGTCACAGTCTGCAACTTCACTTAATTGCACTACTCTGGTAGGAGATCAGGAACCACCGTTAGTCATAAATTTTAGCTGCACATAACACATCAATAGAAGAGGATAAGAAAACAAAGTGCTAGACATCAGAGTCGAGAAGAGTAATATTTTCAATTCAAGTTCTTGCATTGTAGCTTTAATGCTTAAATATGACCTGAAAGCCATATCTAAAGGCCCCGTTCTGTGTAACTTGTTCCAGCTCTGTTACATATGCTGTGCCGTTACTATACTCAAGCTTGGGTAAGAATCCTTTTTGCTTCCCTTGATTAGAATGGAACTCAACGCTCTTGGGCTCCTTGCGAAGGCCAGCAACAGTTATGTTTACAAGAGGAGGATTGACTTCGTAGTCACCGTGGGTGTCCGCCCTCAAGACTCCCTTCCTAAAAGTATACTACAGAACTAGATTAGTAGCGGCCTCACAAATTGAGACTCACGGACATTTACTTACAGAGACTGTCTTAGTGGCTTCTGGTTCGAGGCTAACACCATCATCAAAGTACACACTTCCTTCTGCATATTCATTGTCGTCCAGAGCCAAAAGAAGTGAGAATGGGTTTCTCCGGGTTGCTGCTGTTGTATTTCCTGGTTTTTGTAATGTGAATACTGTGCCCCCTCTTATATGAAGATTTATATGTTCCAGAGGAGCATCAATAGTGACGTTCTCGTGAGGCTTGGCATGGACTTCGTTTAATGTGTACCAGTCATACCATCGTGTTCCTTTTCCAATCCCAGGAAACACGCCCCTGACTGTGTTGGAGTTCGGGGTGAGCACGGGTGTTACTAGAAGAGAGGGCCCCAGCAAGAACTGCGAATAGGTGGCCTTGAGGCTTTCGTCGTTTGGGAACTCCCATGCCAAAGCCCTCATCACAAGGTCGCCCTTGGTATTGGCGTAGTAGAACAAAGTGTAGATGTAGTTGAGAAGGCTGTATCTTATCGCTATAGCTCGACGTGAAGCCTCGGCAACGGATGACCAGACAAAAGCCTCTTGGGATATTGTGCCGCCCATATTATGATTGCGATAAAAGGGCATGAAAGCACCCAGGGACATCCATCGAGCACAAAGGTCAAAGCCAGCGTTATGGGAGTAACCACAGATGTCAACTCCAAACATGGGAATTCCAGCCATCATGTGTGTCAAGGCATGCGATATGGATAGGAACATACTGCCCCATTTTGATGAGTTATCACCTCCCCATCTCGTAGCATATCTGCCAATGCCAGCAAAGTTGCCGCGGGCGATGTTGAAGGGACGACGACAAGGGAACAACTCAAGCAACCCGTGATAGGTCGCATTGGAGATCTGGTTGCCAAACAGATTATGCATCTCGTATTCAGTGGTGTTCAATTCATCATTGTGAGTTGCATCTGGAGAAATAGTCATCCTCCTGATGGAATGGCCAGGTTGCAGACTGGGATTATTGTTAGCCATACTATCCTGTCAACAATGGGACAACTATATACTTACTTGTTAAGGACATAAGGTGGATAAGTGAGGTTTCTCACACCTGGTGTTGGCTCCGTGCGTCCTAGCGTGCTTGTGGCAGGGACTTGGAAGACGTGGGTAGCCCGAAGTTCCGCTGACTGATTGGCCGCAAGCTCTTTTGCCATTTCGGCTTCAGAGCGATTGGTCACGCTGAACCCATCTGGATACTCATAGAACATGTTGAGCTTCTCTCCAGGAATCAAGAACGGGACATGAACTGGATTCATATCGAGACGGCTATTTCCGCAGGGTCCCACGCAGTATGAAGCGGGTTCTGTGAGATCAGAGAGCATTCCATCATAAGGCACACTGTCGTACCATATCTTGAGTTCTTCAGCCCACCATTTGTGTGTCTCCGGCAGCATGAAGTCTCCCCAGACAACAAACCCAGGCCAGTTGTTGCCTGTGTAGAAGTCGCCCGACTCTGGATCTCTGATGAAAGCTTTGAGCTTGGCGCCTCGGTCATAAGGACCATAGGTATCCTTCGGGTCATCAGGGTTTGGACGGTAGATGTTGGCCCACACAAGCGGAACATAATACTGCTCATTCTCATGAAGCCAGTCTACCCATTTCGACATGCGATCAGGTGGAAAGGTAACGGGATTATTGGCGAAGCTGCGGAAGCCATCAAACATGTCAAAGTCTGACCAAATAGCCTCAAGGGGGATATCAGCGGCCCTGTAGTTCTCGACGACAGCCTCAATCTTGTCGAGGGTGTCGTATCCCAATCGACATTGATGGAACCCAAGTGTCCAGAACATTTGCATCGCAGGCAGGCCCACACAGCCAGCATGATACTGACGCATGGTCTCAATAGCTGTAGAACCTCCCTGTTTGTTCTGGCCGCTGAGGAAGTAGAGATCAACACTTCCACCAATGGTGCGGTATGTCAAGGTTTTTGGTCTCAAGAGCCATTCCTGGCCATGAGCATTGCGTGCATACACGCCATGAGAGGTGGTATTGCTGCCCTTGTGATACCGACTCTCCTGGTAGAAAGGATGAACACCGTAGATGTTTCCATCAATGGGGTTGCCGTGCTCAATCCCAGCGTCATTGGTCCAGAAAGTTTGCGTGAAGTTTTGCCCCAGATGAAAATCATGTATGTTCTCCGCTATCACAAATGTTAGCTCAGGTATGTATATATCTTGACTTTCGTCGTACCTAATCCGTAAACATTGTAGTCTGGTTCCATGTTGGTTACTAACTCAATGAACTGGTCCTCGAAAACGATGACATGACCATACGTTGAGAACAGAACCTCCCTATTACAGCTTCGCGTAATCTTGAACTGAAAGTTTGGGGAATTGCTGTAGAAAATGTATCAGCTCCGGCAAAGTTTGTAGCAAAGTAAGTGGGGAGCTCACGTCCACTCAAATCTGAGGTCACTATTCGATATTGTCGCTTTTTTATCTCGCCCAGGCTCGAATACAATCGAGTCTGGTAGGATATACTGAGTTCTGTTCTGTTCAGACAGATATTTGGGGAATATCTTAACATTCAATCGCTCTTTGGTCTGATATTGGACCTCAAGGACCAGGTCACGAATATCATTACCACTAGATATAATCAGAGTAGTGTTCCACCGAATTAATTGAATACATACAAAGCCTGACAGTTAGGTCCAGCTATGGTCAGGTCTGCCTTCACACCTTTGAGATCCCTCTTGACATTTGTGGCCTTGTAGCCAGGGCATTTCTGTGGATTGGGTGCATGAGGGTCCCGGAATGTTGGTGTCAGGCTGGGAGCGACGGCAATCTCAGGAGAGGCCGTCTTGGACTGTACAACAGTCGATATCGACGGCTCACCTATTACATAGATGAGCCTATATAATTCATCTACAAACGCATGTAGTAAAGCAAACCTTGAACTGCACCTATGAATACTACTACAGCGAGTAGGTATTGTAACATTATAATGTTCGATGTACCAAGTATCTTGTCAAGATAAATTGGGAGGAAAAACGCAGTGTGTTACCGTGATGATGAAAAGTACGGAGTGAGCCACCGTTGGATAAGCCACTGTCCGCACTTCGATGAAATAAAATGGTTATCTCTCTAAAAATCCCAGTCTGAACTATGCTGGCGAGGGAATGCAAATGGTTTGCCGCCGACCGGATTTGGTGAGCTCCCCGAGCTGCGGACTTCTAAGGATACCGACCATGCTCAATCCACAGCCAGTCTTGTAGCATTGTCTGGACAGCGGATCCTTTCGTAGGCTGGCGCGTATAGAACGTGGATGTCGATGCTACCATTGACATTAATCATGATGGTCTACCTCTCCCCCACTATTCGTGTAGGAGGTGTAGGGTTAGTAAAATGCAACGTAGAGAAGAACCCGCATCTCACGGATATCTCGGCACGGATGTACTTAGAGGCGGCAAGTGAAAGAAGCATAAGATAGCGCCCGGGTAGTAGTTGAGGCCAGGGTTTGCGAGCCGTACCCGCAGTCTTGCAGAGTGCATAAGCCGTGCGGAGGTCCACAGTGTCAAAGCATTGAAGGACATACTTATGCAATTAGACCCCTGTTCTTGCTCGTCCAGGGTTTAAACCGGGCGGGGAGGGGGGGGGACAGATACACCGAACCCACCAACACCCAAATCCGCTCCGGCCCCTCTCACGGTTGAATCCGCCACGAAGATAAGCGGGGGAACGTTTTAGTGGTTTACAACCCCGGATTGGGGCACATACGTGCATGGTAAGATCGTAGGACAGGCCCCTGGTCGCATAGATACTCCAATCAAGATTGATATATCCAAATCTTGCCAATGATGCCATTGTCCCTGTTACTGATGCACAACACCATGAAACCGTTGATCGACTTTCAGTTGTTTCTTGATACGACACATCCTTTCCATTGTTTATCATGCTTGTCAGAAAGCTTATGTGTATTTTTGTAATCTATGCCATTGACACCCTCAGTTGTACTTGTATTCTCTGATGATATGATGTACCGATGATCCTTGTACGCTCGGACAATCACTTGAAACTCGTGTTCAAAGTATCACGAAAATGTTAAAGTTACCAGTCACGGTAGAGAGCTACACTTGAGTACTTTCTCAGCAAGTAACACTCATCAAATGCGTTCAACAGGTCGGCCACGTCATCTCGGCATGTATCACGGTAGTATTGCAGAAGAGCTGATAACCTTCACTGAAGAAGGCGTGGGTTTACTATGCGTAAGAATACTATCTCGAAAAGGAAAGTCGTCGCATGATCATAGTTACATTGTGTCGTAGGTGCAGAATATCCAAGTTTGTGAGTTTATGGCGATTCCGTATGTCCGAAATGCTGCCTGCTTTGTGGGGGAAGAGATCATTCGATATACCATCACAACGGTCAATATCCTCATCTTCAAACCTTCTGCAATATCAAATATCTATTACAACATTTTTACAGACCCTACATCTGCTTACACTTTGCAATCACTATGGCCACACTTAATCCTCGTTTGTTCTACGAGCAGGCACTCGTCGAAAATGGGATTACTCATGCGTTTGGTGTCCCTGACTCCTGTTTGAAGGGATTTCTAGCATATCTGTATGCAACCATGAAATCTCCAGAACAGATTGTTACAGCTAGTGAAGGCGCTGCTGCTGCGCTGGCTGCAGGCTACTATCTGTCAACCCAGAATCTCGCTGTTGCATACATGCAGAACTCAGGTCTTGCAAATGCATTAAACCCTCTGCAATCCTTGGCCGCCAAAGAAGTGTTTGGAATTCCAATGCTTCTTATGGTCGGCTGGCGAGGACGACCAGGAGAGCATGACGAGCCAGAACATCTCTTGGCGGGCCCTCACACGCTGGAGACTTTGGAGTCACAGGGATTTCCTTATGAGATTCTGCCAGACACTCTTGAAGAAACCAAGAATGCCGTTGCAAGGCTCATCAAAGCCGCCAAGGAGGGTCACACTCCTGTTGCTCTTGTCATTCCCAACCACAGATTCGCTGCATATCATCCTGAGCATGAAGCAAGCAATGGTGTTTGGCAGCCAGCTGTTACAAACCTAGCCAAACATACAGCTAGACCTGAAGATTGGCGCTCGTCTGAAGGCCATCCCCCTCTGTCACGGGAACACTCTATCAGAATCATTCTCAAGAGGCTCTACCCATCAGATGTCACTGTATCTTCTGTTGGGGGCAATTCTCGAGAGATTTACATGGTTCGAAAGGAGAACAACGAGGATCTGTCCCGTGCATTCTTATCCATCGGAGCCATGGGTCATACGTATCCTCTCGCCTATGGTGTTCAGGTCGGTCATCACAAAGGCCGCGTCGTCTGCGTTGAAGGTGACGGTTCATTCTTGATGCACGTAGGCAATGTGGCCGTCTTGGCTGCTCAAGCCTCGGATAAGTTGATCCATGTTGTGATTCACAACGGTATACACTGTTCAACTGGGAATCAGCCTATCCCGATCAGCACCAACAACCTGCTTTCGCTATGTGGAAGCTTGCCTTATAAGCAGAAGTTCTTTGTGGATAGTGCTGAGGGCCTTATTCAGGCCTTTGAGTGGGCTGAAAAGACTGCTCTGATTGTTGTTGTTGTCAATCAGGATGTCTCGAAGGATTTGCCTCGTCCTTCAGAACACCCATTTGAGTTGCGCGATGCATTCATCTCCCATTTTACCAAGTAGATGAGCTTCTCGTTGGGAGATCCATTATTTAGTCTGAAATTGAAACAATGAAATTAATAACCCTTCCGGACTCCATTACGCTCCTATAGAATTCTTTTGCGCTATCGCTCTAAACTTTAGGTTATTCTGTTGAAAGATTAAAAAACAGTGTTGAGAGACATATGTGTCCTAGTGCAACCTTTTCAATATTAGATGATCATCGTAGCTTAATCCCTTATCTACTGATGAATGATATGGCCGACTCTATGATCATTTACACCCCGCACTATTACAGTGAAGCAAGCGCTGATCCACAAACAAACAGTACTAATGCAGGCTTCCGCAGTGAGGGGTTTTGCCACGCGCCCTTTGTCTATTGGTACGGTACCAGCTCAACGGAAATAGGGTTAAGACAGGACCCATGTTCTGTTCGCTCCTGTATTAAAAGGCCAGAGAGATCCTCAACTTTGAGTCGCTTCTTCATCTTTCTCATTCACACTACAGTGTTCTTCATTACCACCTCTCGTCACAATGCCTGTTAAACAAAAAGCCCGTGTACCAGTTATTTTTGGTGCCATGACATTTGGACGAGAGGGTAAGATGGCCTTTTAACAGAGAAAATAATCTTATTAATATGTGTAGGTGTCGAGCAAGCGCGTATTCACGATCTTAAGGAAGCTGGTGCTATGCTGGATCTTTTCCAAGAACACGGCGGTACAGTTGTCGATACAGCTCGTGTGTATGCCCAAGGTTCGTCCGAGGAATATCTTGGACAACTGGATTGGCAAGCTCGAGGTCTTCGAGTTGACACCAAGCTATACCCTAACATCCACGAAGGAACCGGGAAAATTACTCATTCTTCCGATGATCTTCGGAAGCACCTTGATGAGTCCCTCAAGGCGCTCAAGACAGACAATATAGATCTCTGGTATCTTCATGGACCAGACCGCAACACACCATTTGAGGAGACCCTGAGAGCCTGTAATGAACTACACAAGGAAGGAAAGTTCAACAGGCTCGGGCTCAGTAACTACATGGCCTGGGAGGTTGCCTACATCAGCGAGCTGTGTATCCGAGAAGGGTGGATTCGACCTACAGTTTACCAGGGAGTATATAACGCCATCCACCGAACAGTTGAAATGGAGTTATTTCCTTGTCTTAGACACTACGGCATTACATTCTATGCTTTTAGCCCTCTGGCAGGCAGTCAGCTAACTGGTCGGTACAAGCGTGGCACTCAGGATACAGACATTGAATCCATGTCACGCTTCGATCCAAACACTTTCCAAGGTCGCAAGTACAGACGGCGATTCTGGAACGATGTTATTTTCGATGCTGTTGAGCTGATTAGGGATGAAGCTGGAAAACATGGATTGACAGAAATGGATTGTGCTTTCCGTTGGATCGAACACCATTCTCAGCTAGATCCTGAGCGAGGTGATGCAGTGATTATTGGAGCAAGCAGCAAGAGTCAGCTGGAACAGAACCTGAGCCTTCTGGAGAGAGGGCCTTTGCCCAAGGAAGTTGTAGATGTTCTGGACAAAGCGTGGTTGATCACCAAGGGCAGCGTCAACAATTATTGGCATTAGTATGCTATTGAGTTGAGTAGTATCTCACTAATCTTATTGCATCCTGTGGTTCCCGTTCATGTCTGTAGATATTGAAGTTACCCAGTTACTCTCACACTACCATTGACATAGAGCTTATGAGGTACTTGATACACCTTGCTACATCAAGGTTGTTTGCCTTCCCTGCTAATGATGTGATCCTGGAGTGGGGGAGGCAACGACCTCCGATTTTTGGTTATCATTACAAGTCCGATGACTTGCAATATCTGATTGGTGGTTGGTCGATGTTTGCTTGCCGATGTGCGAAAAGAGATTACGGCGCATGCTTATCACTGTTGGTTGCATGCCATCTCGGGTATATCGGCACCATCGAACAAGGTACCTTCTAGTAGCAACTCATGACAAACAGGGTTTATTTGCCTACGGGAATGAAGGGTATCAATATCATGCTATCTGCATACCTATGTATCTGTTTTTGGAAAAATGTCGCGAGTGTTTGTTCCACTGCATTCAGTGCACTTCTTTTGGCACTGCTTTGACTTGGATCACCTGATTGCTTGACCTTCCCCTCTCACAGGACTCACATACCTTACTGCTCAAAATCTCAGCGTTCGAGACTGGCATCAATCAAATAACTCAGTTTCCATATACAGCGCTATTGTCAAAACAGCTGCAGCCATGACAGACTGGAAGAACGCTGAGTACACTCTCTACTCGTCCCCTTTCTCTCTGTACTCAATGATGGCACGTCATACAATCCACCTTGGCCCAACGACTCATGGTGCAACGCCACCGAAAAGCATCACTCTGCACTTCATTAACCACAAGGCCCATGAAAATCTCGGTGAAGCTTACTTGATTAACGTGAACCCAAGAGGCCAAGTTCCGGCTATGACGGGTAACTTTCTCAAAGAAACACTTACTGAGAGTCGTGCCATATCCCTCCATCTGGCAGAGAAGCACTACCCTGCCATGCTAGGAGCCAAACATGAGAATGTTGTCAGGGATCTCTTTGAAAGGCTGCATTCTGTGTATGGGCTATCAATTAGCAACCCGAATCCGACGCCAGAGATGACTCAGCGAAATCCTTCACCAGTCGAAAAGATTCTCCAAAGGACAGATATCAGTCCGCAATATCGCGCCGCTTTGGAAGCCAAGCTTGCCTTGTCAGTTATCCTTCATCAGTTAAAACATCACTTGTACTTACACGACCCTTAAGTCATAACCAGCATAACGCGGTAGCCTTTCAACCTGATGTTGTAGCTAAGCATCGTGCGGACCTCAAAGCTATTTTCGAAGAGGTCGTGGAGCATCGCAGACAGAGTGGTTCTTACGAGAACTACGATGAATGGACTTTTGGCTCAGACATTGGACCCACTATCCTCGATAGTCATCTGCTTCCTTTCACCTTGCGCTGTATGGAGGTTGGTAACGATGATCTTGTACCTCCAGAGTTGCAGCGTTGGGCTAAGGTGAAAGAAAAGAGCCCATCGTGGCAAAGGGTCATGCATGGAAGGCCAACTACATATCATCCTTCAATGGGACCTGTTGCAGAGATGTCCGATATGATGACTCTTTGATGCCATTGATATGGTGCTACTGATGTATTTACAAGACATAAGTATATAAATATTATTCAAGCCTTCTTTGTCTCAATATTTTCTCCAGCTATAGACAGCAACAAAGACTCTTGAAGGTAGAAGTTCAGCGATACAGTCTTTATTATTTATATCTCTTTGTAACTTTCTATTGAGTGTTTTCGTAGAAGAAAAGATCAAGCGCAGAAGTGTCTATCATGAATAAGTCATCTAATAAAGGGTCTTGGCTGGACCCTAGAAAGCCCGTGCTTGGATAGACGTCAGTAGCTGTGCCATGAGGGTTTGAACTGAGGTCAGCAAAGCCTGCATTCGGTGTTTGACCTTCCTGATTACTCCACGCCGATGAATCCTCTCTTGGCTGCTCAAATGGTGGTGCTCTATCTGGCAAGTTTATATGAGGGTCAATGGGTTGGCGACCTTGCTGCCCAGATGTTGCAGTGTATTGAATTCTTGTCGACGGCTTATCAGCTCTCTCATCCCTGATCTTGGAAGCCCTCTGTTCTAGGACCTTCAGTAGCCCTTTCGCGTAAGTCCAATACTTTGCTAGCTCCCGCAACGTCGCAAGAAACGTGTCCAGTATATGCCGAGACTTGGCAGCCAACAGTGGTTTGCTAGTGCTGATCTGATTCAGGATGTAGATAGTTGCAGTGAACAGAACATGGTTGCTGTATAGCCATAATGAAGAGATCATCCTTTTGCTGAGTAAGACTTCGAAAACAGATGAAATCGCTACTGTTGCTTCCCTGCAAAGGATAGCATCATCGTTCGCCTCTAGAGATTGATCCTTTGTGCCGGGATTTGGTGCTGGACGGTGGATCAACAGAATGAAGTTGTGATGGGTCAGATGAAATAGAGACTGCCAGATATCAAGACCGGAAAGCTTCAGTTGCAGCCTCGGTGGAAGCTCGAGCATTAGATTCCCTAGAGATTCATCTGCTCTCTTGATAGCCTCAGCTCGTGCCTCCATGGAAGCTCGAGGCGACCAACCATCTCTTATGGTTTGTGATATGATCTTGCAAAGCTTGATGTGATGGATCATAAAGTCGAAATCTGCTCCAGGAATGCCTTCAAGGTCAGCAGGCTGTAGGTCTGGAACATCAGAATCCCACAGATTTCTGAAATAGTTAGTAGGCATGTCTTGGAGAATTGGAGTTCTGTGATAGACTCACATGACTTGAGGCCGACCTGCTGAGGTTGCTGAGATGGTGTCGAACTGGAAGAGAACCCACCAGAGTCGGACATACTTTCGTTTATAGACTGGTAGATTCGTTGAGTGGCTGGCGTCGCGATGGAGTCCCATGGCCATTGCCGTTCTGATAGCAATCCCAATCCAATGCCAAGCGTTGGCGTCAGGATACCACGTCAGCAGCAGCGGTACTTGAATGTAAACAAGCCTATCATGCCATGAATCACTCAATACCAGATACTTCGCTCTTCGGAAGAAAGCAGGTAGCAGAGGAAGCATGCTCTCATCTTGAGATGCCAGTGCGTGAGCTCCCACGAGTAGTATGGCGTTGAGAAGCGTTAAGCACAGTGGGTTCATCCGATCCTGCTCCTGATATTGTGTCATGAATAGCTCCTCATCCACGATTGGCCATCCACGGTTGACGCGGTCAAAATACGCTCTGATCAGCCTGACTTCGAGCAACTTGTTCGGTCGTATAAGAATCTCTTCTGGAATGTTATGTGCTTCATACCAATTCTCTGAAGAATCCAACTGGCCATTGTCGAAGTGAAACACCTTATCAAGTCCTATCTCAGAAGAGCTCTGTCTAACAAGGTAATGACAGTTGGAGAGTTCGGATCCAATGAAATGACAGCGAGTCCGATGACCAAGCTCGACCCCTGTTTTATCATTGCGGTTCAGGAGATGAGATCCGAGATCTTGCTCGCCATCTTCCTTTGCAGCGGTGGCTGGCTCGGTGACTACAGGTGATGGAGCCGCTGGTGAGTCTGTCGATTCACGAGGACGGAGGGGAGCAAGAATAGTTGGCCGGTTCGAAGACGGTCTCGCGTCCTTCTTGTTGGGGCACACACGACATCCTGTTCGACTATGAGTGCTGCAGTTTGTGCACGGAACGCCTTTATCGACAATATCGCAGCGAATCTTTCGTTGGCGACAGTTGATGCAAGCACGCCCTTGAATCAATTGCCGTTAGCAGTGATACATGAGGGGAAACGACTGTAGGTGAACTCACTGGTAGGTCCATCTACGCGAGGCAATTGGGTCCTCTTGGCCGCGATGTTCTGGGATCGTGGGCGACGGCAAGGCATCTGTACTACAGCTTTGAGAAGTCTTGTACAGAAAAGGTCGGCCAATGAGGGTTCTAGGGTGTCCAGCTTTCGATCACTGATTGACGTAGTATTGTGCAGTGATGACAAAGTTGAGAACAAGATCCTAATCTCGTTTAGTCGCCGTCATCAGCAATCCAAAGATATGTGGCGTATTAGTGGCGCAGTGCTGTGCTGTGGCTAACTTCAACTGTTGACAGCTCAGCACTTCCAGCTCGATACTGGTTACAGCTATTCGAAATTAAAAAGACGTTGGCAATTAAGACTCCAGCGGTGAGGGGATAGAATCAGGGTTCCAATACTGAGATTTGGCGGCATTTGTCATCTTCACATTTACATCTGATTGTTTATGTTGAGTCTCGGCGTAAACAGCCAATCAATGTCGACAATGAGCCCGGCCTTCGGGGAAATGAACCAATCACGGCGAGTATGAAGCCAGGACGGCAAAGCCATCCAACTAGCGCTTCCCAAACCGCGGCATAAGACCCAATCAGAAAGTCTGCTTCAACCCAGAAGGCCTTGAATATAATCATGAAGGGCGTCATTTCGTCGTTTGCTTATGAACGTGAAATACAAGAGTAGTGTTCAGCTTGTTATATATAGACTTGAGAGCCAGGCTTTGGCAACTGAGGAAAACATGCATCTAATAACAAAGAGACAGGAAACCGAAAACCTCCATATTGTTGCCAACATGCTTTCGCGATGCTTGCTTCCGTCACGCGCGAATCAAGATCCTGTTCTTGAAATCAACATTGATGGGCATTATGAGTCCAAAGTCTATACTTTTGGTTCTATAATCTCAGGTTTCGTCACAATAACAGCCCATGACCAAACCCATTTCCAGTCTCTCCAGATTGATCTAAGAGGCATCACTTCGACTTGTGGTCACGCATTCCAGTATGGCACACCTTTCAAGACCCATAACTTTATGCGGTTACAGATGCCAATATCTGCATCGGCTCTACCTATCAGTCAGTCACTTGTACCTGGACAGTTGTACCACGTTCCTTTTCGGTTCGTGATTCCCGAGCAGCTCTCCACCACTGCATGCAACCACCAGAATATAGCAGTCAGGGAGCGACACTTGCGACCACCACCAAGCATGGGGGCTTGGGACCACAACGATCTCGCAGGTGGCTCTGCACATGTCGATTATGTGATCAGAGCGCGTCTTGTGTTGAGCAAGAACAAACGAGGAGAAGAACAGTATCTCGATCAGAGTCGTTCCGTCAAGGTTATTCCAGCTCTTCCTGAGCAACCTCCAATTCATGTCAGTCCTGAAAACTCAGAGTACTGTTTGTCTCAGAGTAAGACGATCAGGAAAGGTGTCATAGGCACAAAGATGGGGATTGTACGGGCTTCGGCCACTCAGCCACAGCCAATCGTACTCTGCTTAGATGGACTAGACACTTCCGGATCTCAAATACCTATCAATCTGGAATACATTCCTGTGTCACCCAGTGCAGTACCGCCCGAAATACGCGTTAAATCAGCCACCATCGAAACATTTACAAACTTCTGGCTCGGCCTAGACGGCTACCTACCCGATCACCATCAAAAGCCATCAAATTCGGCTGCTCCAACAGCACCATGGTCAACCTCACATGCGCTTATTCTCAATGAGCGAGAAAGATTAAGCTGGCAGAAGGGCCATCAACTTAACCCACAGACAGAGTCCGAGAGAAGGTTCTCAGAGCCGTTGCAGATTAGCCGAGGCTGCGCAGAACCCCAGGTTACACTCCGCTCAGCTTCGTGTGCCTCACATTGTGACTTTGGTTCACCTGAATCTACCGCATACAATGCTGCCATTCTACAGTCATTCAAGCTTCCTACCGACAAGCCATTGTTTCTTCCCACATTCTATTCTTGTCTCATAAGCCGAACTTACCGAGTTCGACTTACTCTAGCTGTAGGCACTTATGGCTCCACGATTTCTCTTGTGATACCACTCCAGATAGCAGCCAGTGGACCTGATAACATTCAAGAAAAAGGCCTGTTAGATTGCGTAAGTGCAACACCCACAGTTTAATTCGGAACTTAAAATGCTAACAAAGAAGATGACACAGGATAGTGAATTCGAACTGGCCGAGGATGTACTTCCCCCATATAGTCGTTTGAGATAATAATACAATTGAATTTATTTACAGTCTATTATAATGCACTGATACCGACCCCTTAATTGTATTGCAACGCGGCGTTGCCTAGGCGAATGTACCAGCTGCTTATGAGACCAAGAATAAAAACTGTTTCAACTTCTGTGTTGACTCGATACACTAATTTCAAATCATAGGTAAACAATCAGTGCTTCAGAAGCCTTAAGATTTACTTCCAGCTTTCCCTTCTTCACTGAAAGCTTTTCCATGTTCTGCTTTCCGCCCAATTCGCAATTCTTGTTTCAGAAGGATTGACCTGCAAGAAGTCATTAGCCATGATTCTCAATATAGAGAACGTATGCATACCTCCGATGCTAGGCTGTGGAGATGACTTGGTCTGTGTCACAGGTACAGTTGTTTCGCTGCTCGGGCCGGTCATGCGGAGAGCCTTGACCGAATTGCCTTTCAGTCCAGTGAGAGTGAACTTGGTTTCAGAACGCTTGCCACTGCCAGAATAGTAATTCGTATTTACCAAGATTACCTTGAATGCTTTGCCACGTCTGTAAACAATATATTGAGCATAGGGGTCAGTGCCATCATCGCTGGCAACAATCACGTCGCCTCCAGCTACAGCGAGAGCCCCAAAGTAGGCACCGTAGAAAGGGGCGTTGACGCGATCACTCCACCACCAGTTGAAGAAGGCTTCAAGGTCAGTCAGATTTGCATGGCCATCTAAAACTTTTATTGAACTTACCTTGGTTGATCGTGTCTTGGTGGTAGAACAGTCGCTGAATACCAAGGGACAACGCACGAAGGGTCTTGTCTGTTGTTTGAATGGCAGACCCGAAGGTGGAATCTATCTCATAGTCGAGCCCATGAAATCCCGTCTCACCTGAGTGGGTGTATTAGTAGGTACGGGTGATACAAGAAGAAGTTTGGGCCTCACCTAGGATATATGGTCTTCCGGCAGCCTTGGCGCTCGAAATGGGCAACAGGTTCAGGTCAGCGACAACTCTCTGATGCTTCATCTCTGGGCCCAAGACATCAGCGGTAGCATTAGAAAATGCGTACAAGTGGCCATTGTACACCTTAGTAGCATGCTTGACTGTTTTGTTGTAGCTATTTTCGATGAGATATGGCAGGTTGGGCCAATCAGGTTCGATCTCAAATGGGATGGCATATCCGCCGCCAGCTAAGATGGGGAGAGGGCTCTCCCAATGATTGATGAAGCCTTGTGCCCAATCAGCTGTATTATCGCCCTCCTGAGTCTCGTTCCAGAAAGCTTCGGCTACTGGGTATTGCCAGTACTTCCAGTACACTATGAGAAAGAGTCGACACAGTCCTGTTACTCAGCGCATGTTGGTGAGAGATCCTACAGTCTGGCTCGTTTCCGAGTTCAATTGCCCAAAGGTATTTGGCCACTTTTTCCTTGGCTTTCAAGACGGCAGCAAAGGTATTTGTCCTATTATTGAGGCCTCGGTTAAAGCCCATGACTTGTCAGTGTCATTCGTTTCTCATAGACTAATTCAGTTTAATTACCAAGAGTGGTCTCGCTTCCGAACTTCTCTGTTCAAGTTTGTTAATCAGCATAAGTTTCAGCCAAAATACGGCAAGTCGACGTACTAATCAAGTCAAAGAACTTTGGCCCATAGGTCAGACTCATAGGAGTTTTCAGAGGGTCATTGACTTTGTATGAAACGTAACTTTCAAGGGCGGGATCGTAGGTCGCTCTGTCCTGTGTCGTTCCTCCAATACGAATAGGCATTTTTCGATTGTACAGCTTATTAAAGTGATCAACGCAAGGAAGGGTCAATGATATATTTATCATGTAAGAAGGCCACATGAAGAACTCGAATCATGTCAACAGAGTTAAATCATTCCAGTATGAAATCTCACACCTTGGAGACTTACGAGGCCTCCACGGGGGCTGGATCAATTGCAACGGCATTCTTCGGTGGAGCATTGGGGACGACATAAGTAGGAGCAGCCAGAACAGAACTGCCCAAGCCAAGGCTGGCGAGCAAAAAGAAATAAACCATTGTGTCAAAGCGATCAACGGGGCTCGATTTGTTGCCAGTTTGTTCTATTACTATCATGATGGTGGTTACTTGACCTATTATATGTCTTTCTCCCAGCCTTTCGTGTTCGGGCTATGTTACTCCGATCTGGAAACTGACAGCCTAAGTGACAAGGATAACAGTGTCTTAAACCTAGCTAGAGGTTTAACTAAGCTCATTCCTTTTCCTTCCCGGCAATCCCCGTAGTCTGGTAATGAGGGGTGCTCGTTCAGTTTTGTTTAACCTGACTGCCTGTTATTGAGCTCTACTCATGCCCACACCAAGCTCATGACTCTTTACATAGCACCTATAGAGTAGTATGCATTTAACCCCCCTTAACTGCCTAGATAATAAAGCCTAATAAGATACTGTCTTTAATATACCTATAGTTAAGGCTAAAGATATATAAATCCTCCTAATAATTATATTAAGAACTATAACTATAAACTATAATATGGCAATAAAACTTAGCAATTTATTTTTATTTATAGTTTTAAAAGTTAATTTATTTATTATTATTATAATTATTAATAGAGATTTAGGCATTATAATTAAATATAGCTTTCTTAATAATAATATTTTTAGTAGTAATATTAAGCTTAATTTTATTATAATAAGAGTTTTTTTTTTTTTTTTTTTTTTTTTTTTTTTTTTTTTTTTAATTTTATTTTTTTTTTTTTTTTCTTTTTTTTTTTTTTTTTTTTTTTTTTT